>CAUYON010154092.1:0-62057 GCA_963573935.1 Arctocebus calabarensis
TCACTAAATGTAGACTATCGATGTCTTCATATAGTGATTAATAGGCCATGAAGGCTATGTTAAATAGTTCAATGAAAATATTTCAGATTGTATATAAAGTCAGCACATTGTGCCCCATGATTGCACCAATGTACACAATTAGGATTTAATAAAAATTTTAAAAAAAGTTTGTAATTTTGATGAAACCCAAATCATCATTTTATTTGCACTGTTATTGTCAAGTTATTACTTTTGTGAAAAGAGTTCTTTGGCTGCCTCTGGTTCCTGAGCATTTGATGCTATGTTTTCTTTCTTTCTTTTCTTTTGAAGTTAATAGTTTTATCTTCTACAATTAAGTCCATGATCCTTTTTTGTCATTAGTTCTTATATAAGATATAATGTTTAGGCAGAGGTTCTTTTTTTGTCTGTGGAATTGTTTCATCAACATTTATTGAAAAGGGTCTATTTCCTCTAATAAATTGCTTTTACACTTTAGTCTAAAATCACTTGAGTACACTGGAAAGGGTTCATTTCTGGCTTCTCATCCCAGAGTTATCTGTGTATTCCTGTATATTCCTTTGCCAGTATCACACTTTCTTGATTATTCTAGCTACATCATAGATCTTCTTCCTGTTTCATTCTCTATTTCAACATTGTTTCATCTATTCTAGTTCCATTGCCTTTCTATGTAAATTTTATAATAATTTGGTCTATATCTACAAGGAATCTTGTTGCAATTTTGATATGAATTTCACTAAATGTAACTGGTTATAAGAACGAGTGTCTATGACACCTGTTTGTGTTTTATAATTCTCTCCCTGATGTGTTTTAGTCTCAGCCTAGTAAGTGTTGACAACCAAAGCCCTATAACTTTTAGTAAACTACTCAACATTTTGAGTCATTTCCCCCGCAAAATTTTCTACAAGACAAAGGAGTTGAGATTCCCAAAGGCCCCTGCAAAGGCTTCCGATGTGCAGCCTCACGTTACTCACCGACCTGCCTCAGGGCACATTCTCTGCTGCTCTGCTCCTGAGGAGACAGGTTTGAGGCTGCGTCCCCCGTTCTCTTGACTAACATCTTTTATTCTAAAGATTGTTTTCTTCCTTGGCAATTCTCCTTGTCTCAACATCAGCTTTCCATGGATGGTGAGTAACCCGGCCTGGGCCAGACGCTTTTGGGTTTGGTAACATAAATTTCAATCAGTTTTAGAAGAACTGGTATCGTTACCATCCAGTTGTCTAATCCTGAAAACAAAACAAAACAAAACATATATTTTTATTTATTTAGATTTTTTTTCTGTCAATTTCAATACTGTATTATAGTTTTTTGGCTGCAGGTCTTTATATTTTTTGTTAATTTTTTCATAAGTATTTAATACATTTATCAATTAAAATATATTCTATTTTTATTTTTGGCACTCATATGTTAGGTTGTATTTTGGATATAATTTATTTGTATATTTTTACCCTGGATTCTGATACCTTGCTGAAATTGTTTTTTAATGTGAAGATTTTTTTTTTTAATTTGGAGGATCTTCTAGGTATGACTACTTGTATAGTCAGAGTTGTACATTTTATTTTCCTCTCTTTATACCTTTTATTTCCTCTTCTTGCCTTTTCCCACTAGTTAGAACTTCCAGTATTATGTTGAATCAACTGCTGAGAGCACACATCCTTTCCATTTTCCCCAAACTTATGGGAGAAGAATTCAGTCTCAAACCAGTAAGTGTAAGATTAGTTATAGGTTTTCTGTAGACAGCATTTACCAAGTCAAGAAGTTCCACTCTGCTACCACTTTTCTGTGAATTCTTATCATAAATAGGTATTGAATTATGACACCTGCTTTTTGTCAATTAATACAACCTTCTCTATTTTATTCCTTATGTTAGTATGGTTAATTATATTGATTTTCACATATTGAACCAGGCATGTATTCTTGGAATAAACTTCATTTGGTCATGGTATATAATTATTTTTATAAGTTGCCTAATCTTACTTGTTAATATGTTAAATGATGTTTTCATCTAGATTAATGAAGACAGGGTCTTAATTTATGCCTTACTTATTTCCTTCTATCCTCCCCCCTGTTTTATCTTTTCTTTCTCTTTCTTCTTCCTATATTTTTCTTATTTTAAGATGGAATTAATACTAGTTTCATCAGTTAATTGGAAATACTTTATTCTTTTCAATGTTATGAGAGAGTGCAGAATTATTGTTAATTCTTTTTTAAATGTTTGGTAGAACTCAATAGTAATATGATCTGTGCCTGGGTATTTTTGGCAGGGGGAGTAAGTTAAGTTATAAATTCAATTCATCATTAGTTATGGAGCTGCTCTGAGCATCTATATTACACTCAGTAAGATGTAGTGATTTGTGCTTTTTGAAGAATTGGTCTATTTTAACTAAATTGTCAAAAGTATGTGTGTGTAGGTATGTTTAAACTAACCTTTTATTATCCTTTTTGTGTCTGTAAAGTTTATAGGGAGGTCTCCGTTTCATTCCTGAAACTGGGAATTTATGCCATCTCTTTTTGTCTTTGTCAGTTTTGCTACAGACTTGTTTATTTCACTGGTTTTCCTCTAACAATTAACCATTTAAAATTGACTTTTGTATTATTTTTCTTTCTTAATTTAATTTATTTATGTTGTCATATTATTTTCATTCTTCTTGCTTTGGGTTTTTTTTTTTTTTGCCTTTTTCTGTCTGAGTTCTTAGGTTGTTTACCTGAAACTTTTCCAATTTTCTAATACAAACACCTAGTGCTATAAATTTAAGTGCTTTAGCTAAGTCATACAAATTTTGATATGATGCTTTTTTTCATCTTCAATCCTTTTGATGTGTTTTAGTTTCCCTTGAGATATCATCTTTTACCTATGGATTTTTATTTTCTTGAGACAAACTCTGACTCTGTTGCCCCAGGTTAGAGTGCCCTGGCATCAGCCTAGCTCAGAGCAACCTCAGACTTCTGGGTGCAAGTGATCCTCCTGCCTCAGCCTCCTGAGTAGCTGGGACTATACACTCTCTCCACAATGCTTGGCTAGTTGTTTTATTTGTTTGTTTGTTTTTTTCATTTTTTTAATAGAGATGAGGTCGTGCTCTTTCTCAGGCTGCTTTCGAATTTCTAAGCTCAAACAATCCACCTACTTTGGACTCCCAGAGTGCTAGGATTACAGGCATGAGCCCCAGCCCTGGCCTTATTAGTTTTTTTTTTAATGGCATTTGGTTTACAAATGTTTGGGTATTTTAATATTGTCTTTCGGTTATGGATTTCTAGTTTCATACCCTCATTGTCAAGAGAAAATACTCTGTATGATTGTAATGTGTTTAAATTTGTTGAGGTTTGTTTCATGGCCCGGAATAATTTCTGCCTTGGCTTATGTTCTGTGAGGGTTTAAAAGGAGTGACGTGTCTGTAGTTGTTGGGTGAGGCACTATATTCTATAAATGTGAAGTAGCTCCTGTGGGTTAATTGTGTTCTTATCCATATTTGTTGATTTTCTGTTCACTCGATCAGTTCAAAAATTATTTTCTTTTTTTTTTTGGTTTGTTAACAAGTTTATTTGAAAACAAGAACTCTCATATGAGTGGATGGCAAAAACTTGGTAGAGAAATGGAATTAAAAGGTAAAAGTAAAAAATATAAATTTTATCTCTCAACATAAGTGCCATCAAATTCAAGACATTTCTGCAAGCAATGATGTCAGCCATTTAGTTTATCCCTAAAGAACTGAGAGTTCTGGTAATTTAGTCATGTAAATATAATCTCTTTTACAATATTTTTTAAAAAGTTTTTATTAACTCATTTGTTAGATCATAAATACATTTGTGCCATTATGGGATTCAATGTGTTGATTATTGGTACAAATTGAAGTGCTTACAGCCTACTAATCAAAATAGCCTTCACCTCATTTACCCAATTACAGCATTAAGACAATTGTGTTCTACAACTGATAGATCCAACTTGTACTTGCAATATGCTCCATAGGTGTGGCCCCCTACTAACCCTCCCTCTATCGACCCACCCACCTCCCTTCCCCTTTGTCTCCCCTTCCCTCCTTTATCCTAGGCTATAGTTGTGTTTCATTTTTTCATATGCAAGTGTGAGTGATTGTAAATTGGTTTCACAGTAGTACTGAGTACACTGAATGTCTTTTACATTATTAACCGAAGAAAAATAGATACCCTTTATAGACTATTTTAAGATTTGTAAACAATAAGAACTCAGAAGGAGCCAAATCAGGGTTGTAAGGTGGGTGCCTAACGATTTCCTGTTGAAACTCCTGCAAAATTACCTTTGTTTGATTAGAAGAATGGGCAGGGACATTATCAGGGTACAGTTTTCCCAGGCATTTTTGACCTAAAGCTTTGGGTAACTTTCCATACCACCCTGAATGCACCCTGATCTTGTCTGATGCTCCATCAATTATTGAGAAAAGGGCATTGAACAATTATAATTGTGAATTTTTTATTTCATAGTTCTATGAAGTTTTATTTCACAGCATGTTATAGATTTATTATTTAGTGCATATAAATTTAAGAATAAAAAAAAATTAAGAAACAGCAACAAATTTAGGATTTCCATGTTTTTCAATACATCCTGCCAATAACTCTCCTTTAATTGGTGTGTTTAGACAATTTATATTTACTGTAACTATTGCTGAATTAGTTTTTAAGTCTGCCATATTGTTTGATTTCTACTTGTTCTCTTTGTTTTTCTTTCTCTTTTTTATTTTTCTAGTCTTCCTATGGGCTACTTGAAATGTTTTTGGAATTCCACTTTGTGCATCTATAGGTAATTTTGGCATGTCATTTTGTATAGTTTTTTAGTGGTTTCTTTAGAATGGGTGTATGTATATATAGGTATGTGTGTGAATACATATGTGTGTGTGTGTGTGTGTGTGTGTATGCATATATAGTTGACCCTTGAACAACATGTGGCTTAAGGGTGCCAATCCCCTGCAGAGTTGAAAATCCATATATAACTTTTTGCCAAAATTAAAAAAAAAAAATTTTCAGACTCAGCACCTGTGGCTCAAGAGGCTAAGGTGTCAGCCACATAGACCTGAGCTGTTGGGTTCGAATCCAGCCTGGGCCCATCAAACAACAATGATGGCTGCAACAAAAAAATAGCTGGGTGTTGTGGAGGGCGCCTGTAGTCACAGCTACTTGGGAGGTGGAGGCAGGAGAATCGCTTGAACCCAGAAGTTGGAGGTTGCTATGAGCTGTGATGCCACAGCACTCTACCCAGGGTGGACAGCTTGAGGCTCTGTCTCAGAAAAAATAAAGTTTCAAGACATTTATTTTAAAATATCTGCAAAGTGGATCTATGTAGTTCCAACTCTGCTGCTCAAATGTAAACTGTATATACCATATCCTCAGGAAAAATGTAACTATCCTACTGATGAAAAGTTAATACTTAAGTTATTACTGGCACTTAGGCAAACTTTTAAGCAAAAGTAAGTCTACAACAAAAGTTCCAGAATTCATCACCCATGGTGGATGTTGGTGTCTTTCACATGGAACTCCACACACACGTATTTGTTCTTGGAAAAGGAGGCACTTATCGTCCCGGATTTATTGCTTTTAGCTTTATATTTAAGGAGGATAATTTATCATGGAGAACAGAAGTCCAGGTGGGCTGTCCAGGAGCAGGAGTACCTGGTAAGCTCCTTGCTCTGAATAATGGAAGAGAATAGAAGCATCATAAAACTTCCCTTTAATTACTAGCCTAAAGAAAATTGCAGACTTAAGGAAATAATTTTAATAAATTAAAACAACTTCTTACGTTTTGTAATGTTCCTTTCAGTGGTAAAAGGACAATGTTTCCTCACAAAGATGTCCACATCTTAATCCCCAGCACCTAGGAATATGTTGAGTAACACAGCGAAAGGAATTAAGAATGCAGGTTGAATGAAGGTTTTTAATCAGCGAATCAGGATTATAGAGAATTCCCTGGACTGTCGGGGTGGATTCAATGTAATCTCCACGGTCCTCTCAGTGGAAGAGGGAGCATCTCAGAGACACAGGAGGAGAAAGACTCAGCAGGCTGCTGATGCCTGTGGGGGAGAGTGTGTGTCCAGGATGCAGGCGTCCAGAGAGCCAGGAAAAGGAAGGGGTGGGTTCCCGCTTAGCGTCTGCACGGAAACGTAGCCCGTTCAACTCCCTGATGTTAGTCAGATGAGACCCTTTATGTATTTCTGACATTCATAATTATAAGATAATCACATTATGTTGTTTTAAGTCATTACATTTGTAATGATTTGTTACAGTGGCCGTAAGAAACAAAGACAGCACCAGTTGTCTATGTTATTCAAACTGAGATTCCTCTAGTTCTTGACATAGTAAGTGATTTTCATCAGAAATACAGACATCTAGGATATATGTTTTGAGGTTCTGCATCTTATTTAATTCATTTCTTTAAAACTGCTTTCTCTCTCTCTCTCTTTTTTTTATTTGATAACATTTATTTTTCCAAAGGCATAGTTTGGTGGACCTGTCTGTACATCTTCATCAGCAACTGGGGCATCTCTACTGTGGGTATTTCTGATATAGCTTACTTTTATTCTGCACTTTGAAACCAGCTCAGTAAGTCCTTTACTAAGGAGCTCCTGAAGGGCTGCACTGGCCGGGGAACCTTGAACCTTCAGTCTGTCAGTGACCACAGCTTCCTTATCTTGTCAAACCAGACTGAGTTGTTAAACTTGTCCCAACCTTAGCCTTTGGACACTTCTTTGAACACTTTTTTTTGGCCTTGCCCCCGGATCCGTTCACTGGGTCTTCGTCTTTCTTGGCTGACTGTCCAGCATCTTATTTCTTCTTCTTGTCCTTGTGCGGCATTGCGAACCTCCAAAAGTGACTACCACTACTATGGCCACACTAAGATGTTGGACGAAGAAGAAAAAAAATCATTTTGTCACAAGGATATTTACACTAGAATGTTACTACAACTCAATTCACAACTGCCAAGAGATGGAAGTGTCCATCAATCTGTAAATGGATTAACAAATTGTGGTTTGTTCTCACAATTTGACAATAATGTGAACTATATTATAATAGTAATTCAGCCATTAAAAAGATGGAGACTTTATAGTTTTTATAACCTGGATGGAGTTGAAACACATTCTTCTTAATAAAGTATCATAAGAGTAGAAAAACAAGCATCTGACATACTCAATACTAATATGAAACCAATAGAAAATCAACTATATGCCTGCAGGAGAGAAAAACACAAGTATAGTCAAGTGGGGGGAGGAAAGGGGAAGGCAGCAGGGGAGGAGGATGGTTTAGCTCTCTCTCTCCTGAGAGGCACAATGTAAGGGTACACAGCACCCCTCCTGGATGAGGACTCAACTACAGCTTGAACTTTACGTTAGAAATACAATCGTTTGTACCCTCACATTAATCTGAAAAAAAAAAAAAAATGTCAGACAAAAAACTAAATGGCCTTTTCTTTTTTTAAAATTGTCTTTATTATTAAATCATAGCTGTGTTCAATAGTGCAATTAAGGGGTACAATGTGCTGGTTTCATATACAACCTGAACTATTTTCATCAAACTGAATAACATAGCCTTCCTGGCATTGTCTGTTATTATATGAAGACAATTGTATTCTGCATTTAGTAAGGTTTGCCTGTACCCTTCTAAGATGCACCGTAGGTGTGGCCTTTTCTAAATATCACTCATGCAGGGGAAGTGTGGACACTGCCTTAGCATTGCCAGATGGGACAGAACTGCCAGCTCTCTGCTTAGACCCCGGTGACACCTGATAATGAGGTCGTGCTCCCTGTTACTCCTTCCTGGGGAGAGACTTCCAGCCCCAGACACCATTGATAGCACCCTGGCATGGCAGGCTGGGAGGACCTTGTTACCTACTCTCATGTGACCTTAATTATCCCCTTGGGGGTGGGGGTTGACCCCCTCACCACTGGACTGTGGTGAAACTCTTGACCCTCTAGTAGGTCTCTTAAAACTCCTCCCACATGGAGGAACAGGTTTCCTCAGACCGCTTGGTGTGTTGGAAGTGACGCTGCCCATTCGGCCTCCCCTGACACAGAAAGGATGGGGGCACATTGCTCCCCATGATGGATGAAAATCCTCCATCTCTGTGGACCTGTCTCTTGAGCCACCCTGGAGTGGTCACCAAGCTTCCTTACAGTCAGGGAGGAGGCAGCTGGGATCTCCACTCAGCTTCTGTCGTGGGGGTGCGTGGAGGCGCCTGCAGTTTTTATGGTGTTTGCTTGTGTAGAGTGGTTTCTGCCTTTCTGTCCTTTTTGACTCCCCTTTTCCTGGTTCTTTGGCTACAGGGCTTTTTTGTCTGTGCCCTGCGTTATTTCTTGGTGGCCAGCTGTTCTGTAACATGCCAGGTCTATATGAAGGAAAAACAACCCCCAAGGGACTCACTGCCGCGTCGCTCCATGTGAACTAAGATCCCGAGCCATGCTGTCATGTTCTTCTACCCTTCAGAGTCTTCTTATATAGGCTAGGTAGATACAGACCAGGATATCTTTCTGTTTCTTAGCAAGGAAACTTGAGTCTAATTCATCCTCCTAAGAGCAGAAATCCTGCTGTCTTTTTTTAAATCATAAATAAGATGAGGTGGGAAGATGTTAAGCAACTCACATATGCTCATCCAGCAGACATAGTTCTGAATGTGACACCCCCTTCCCATTTTTTTTTCCAACTACAATAGTTGGAATGAATGTTTTACATGCTAGAAGGTGGACTTTATTCTAAAGGCAATGCAATCAGCTACCACAGATAACATTCTGACTGAAAAATTTCTAAAGAGCTAGCAAGGGTAGGAGACTTGCCATTTGGCCAATGATGGGACTTAATCCTACCTCTACGTTTAAGACATTTTGTCTTCAATGTCCTCATGTAATCTCTCTGAACGCTGGCTATGTTTTGGGATGAATCGCCGTTTTTGGTTCTTGCTTCTAAATCTCCGTGGAATTTCTCAAATCTCAAAATAGACCAACCGGAGGAAGAATGTTGCACCTTGTCAGGTTACCAATACTCTCAGGCACAGGGTGGATAAGAAAGTGTCAAGAGATGTTTTGACAGAGCTGCCAAATTAAAATAAGTTTAAAAACATGTGTCTACCCAGCATACCTTAGCACAGCAGGTGTAGGTGTCTCTTGAAAGAACCAGAATGTATTTATGTCATGTAATCCAGCTTCTTTGTGTTTATCGATTTGAATGGAATAAATATGTATGTGTGTATTTATACATAAAGCCCACAGCTCATATAGAATGAGAACTACTGCATATCAGATATGCCACAACAAGAAGCAAAATCATGGGCTTTATTGCTCCTCTTTTTAATATATTTTTCGAGAAGTTCCAATTAAATAATTTTATCCAAACAAATAAGAATTTATTGGACACCTATTGTGTTTGGTTATCTAAGAGGAAAGAGAATCTTTATGCTTTTAAACCTGGGCCTTGTTTCATCTACATCAACCCCTCACTTCAATTCCATCTCTTGATAATCATCAAAAAAGAAAAAAATTGGGTGGCACCTGTAAAAAAAAATTGGGTAGCTCAGTGAGTAGGACACCGGCCCCATATACCAAGGGTGTGGGTTCAAACCCGGCCCTGGCCAAACTGCAGCAAAAAAAATAGCCAGGCGTTGTGGTGGGCACCTGTAGTCCCAGCTACTTGGGATGCTGAGGCAAGAGAATCGCCTAAGCCCAAGAGCTGGAGTTTGCTGTGAGCTTTGACACAATACTCTACCGAGGGCAAGAAAGTGAAACTCTGTCTCTAAAAAAAAGAAAAAAGAAAAAAATCCAACTCACTTCTCACACACTATGTTGATGCTAGTTATAAAATAATTAAACTTTGATGGCAAAGGTATTTTAACTTTTCTTTTCTTCCCTTAGAAATGTCACTGAACATGTCCTGCTTCCATTTATGTCTAAGAATGAGATGTAGCCCCCCCATTCCACAGCTAACACCTTCTTCCAGGGCTTTCTCCCCTCCCCGTTCTCAGCTTCGGGCAGACATTTCCAAACTTGCTTGCCTTGTACTGCTCACAGGGTCTCAGCAACTTGTTCATTGCCTCCTAGCCTGAGAGACTTACCAAACAGTCCACTTATTAGCGCAATAGGCTAGAAAATATTGGATATTTATGCCCTAATAATTTTGTATCTGGTAGAAAAAAATAATACAGAGAAATGAAAAAAAAATTCATGAAAATGACATGAATTTGGGATTCTATTATTACTAATGGGATAAGTTACGCCCCCTGGATCAGACTGGATGCCGCCGTCCAGACGGCCTGTCCACAGTGACGGCCACGTGGCACTTTCTCCCTGTCATGGCAGCACTGAGAACACAGATTTACCTAACTGGGGGGCCTGGTGACCCCAAAGTGAAAAATGTGGACTACCTCACAGAGAAGGCTACATAGGGCTTCACAGTTTTCAGGTATTACTGTGTTTCAAGAACTAGAAATCCCTCACGGAGGTCATGTGAGTTCACAGTGGTTCTCCAGGGCACCTGAACACCCAGTTTGTGAACCACGGGCAGGTAGTGTCAACTGCAGGGCCAGACGGTGTGACCTAAAACCCCAGCTCTGCTGTAACGTACAAGTCACTTCACCTGTTTTCAGTGTGTGTGCATGCCTGTCCTCATTTTTAGTCTGGTAGTATTTATTTTATAGGGTTTTAAATACAAATTAAGTAAATTTATATATGCAGAGTATTTTAAACAATTCCAGGCATAGGGTATACATTATGTAAATAAATGTTAGCTATTTATTTATATGTTAACAATGCCTGAATTTCTCAAAGTTTAAATAATTTATCTGTTAGATCTTTCCCATAAGGCCCACTATATACTACAGGCTCCTACTAGTCTAAAAATAGAATCTAAACTACAACATTAAAACACAAAGAAAAAAAGGGAAATGCTTTCTCAATTTTTTAAATCATGTATCCTTGTCATATCCTGTTTCAGGTCCCTGCAGAGTTGAGCACTCTTCTCCGCCCCGCCCCACACCTACCGCACTGCACAGCGCCTGGTCCTGCAGGACATGCTTCCTGCAAACATCCCTACTTTGCTAAATCCTACTCTTTTTTGTCTTCCCGGACACAGTGGTGTCTTGGTTTGCTTTCTTTTCCTATCTTTGATCAATATACAGGCTTAACTCAGAGACATGGTGGGCGAGGTTCCAGAGCACCTCAATAAAGTAAATACAGCAGGAATTCACACAATTTTCATTTTGTTTCTTAGCCCATATGAAAGTCATCTTTATAATACATCATATTATATTAAGTGTGCTGCAGATGTATGCCTACCACACAATTTACAAACTGTTATTAAAAATAATTTATTGCTAAAAATTGCTAATGATCACGTGAGCCTTCAGCGAATCTTATTCTTCTTGCTGGTGGCGGATCTCACCATGACGGTGAGGGCTGATCAAGGCAGTGGTTGCTAAAGTGGGGTGTCGGTGGCAACTTCATGATGAGACAGTAATGAAGTTTGCACACTGGTTGACTCTTCCTTTCACTAATGACTTCCCTACACATCTGACGCTGTTTGATAGCGTTTTACCCACAGTAGAACTTCTTTAAAAATTGGTGTCAATCTTCTCAAACACCTGCTCCTCCTTTACGAATTAAGTTTAAGTGATATTCTAAATCCTTTTTGCCATGTCAATAATGTTCACACTATCTTCACCAGGATTTGAGTCTACCTCAAGAATCCACTTTCTTTCCTTCTCCATAAGAAGCAACTTCTCATTCATTCAAATTTTATCAGGAAATTGTAGCAATTCAGGCTCATCTTCTAGCTCCACTTCTAATTCTAGTTCATTTGTTATTTCTACTACATCTGTTAACTATTTTTTCCACTGAACTCTTGAACTTCTCAAAGTAATTGCTGAGAGTTGCAATCAACTTCTTTAAAAGTCTTATTGATGTGTATATTTTGACCAGCTCCCTTCATCAAGATTTTTCTTAATGACATCAAGAACGGTGAATAATTCCAAAAGATTTCAGTTTATTTTTCTAGGATTAATCAAAGGAATCACTATCTATGGCAGCTATAGCCTTACAGAATGCATTTCTCAAGCAATACAACTAATTAAGTCAAATTAATTTGTGATCCATGGGAAACAGAATGGATATTTTGCTAGTAGGCATGAAAACAACAATCTTTTTGTATATCTCCATCAGAGGCCTTAGGGACTAGGTGCATTGTCAACGAGGAGTAATACTTTGAAAGGTAATCTTTTTTTTTCTGCCCAGTAGGTCTCTACAGTAGGATTAAACTATTCAATAAATAATGTTATAAATAACTGTGCTGTTATCCAGGCTTAGTTGTTCCATTTATGGAGCATAAGCAGAGTATATTTACTATAATTCTTCAAGACCCTAAAATTTTTGGAAAGGTATATAAGCATTGGCTTCAACTTAGTCACCAGTTGTCATAGCTGCCACCAAGAAAGTAAGCCTATTCTCTAAAGCCAAACATTAATATCTCTGTAGCTATGAAAGCTCTAGATGCCGTCTTCTTCCAGGAGGAGGTTATTTTATGTACATTAAAAGTTTGTTGTGTAACATAGACACCTTCATCAATTATCTCAGCTAGATATTCTGGATAACTTCATGCAGGGCCTACATCAACACTTGCAATTTTACGCCGAACTTTTATGTTAAGAAGATTGTTTCTTTCTTTAAACTTCATGGACCGTCTTCTACTATTAGCTTTAAACTTTTCTTTTGCAGCTTCTGAATCTCTCTCGACCTTGACAGAATTGAAAACAGATGAGACTTTATTTGGATATTTGCCTTGGTTTAAGGGAATGCTGTGGTTTTTTGATCTTGTATCTAGACCACAAAAACATTCTCCATATCATAATTAAAGCATTTTCTTATCATCTGCATGTACATTGAAATAGCCCTTTTAACTTCATTTAAGAACTTCTTTTCACTAACTATTTGACACAAGAGGCCTAGCTTTTGACCTGTCTCAACTTTCAACATGCCTTCCTCACTACACTTAATCATTTCTAGATTTTGATTTAATAAGGTAAGAAATGTGAAACTCTTCCTTTCATTTGAACGCTTATAGATCATCATAGGGCTTCTAATTGATCTAATCTCAGTATTGTTGTATCTCAGGGACTAGGGAAGCTCCGGGAAAGAGAAAGAAATGGGGAAATAGCTGGTCAGTGAAATGTTCAGAGCACATGCAGTTATGGCTTATGTTTGCCATCTGTTTTGTTTATTTATTTGTTTGTTTTGAGACAAGAGTCTCACTGTGTGGCCCAGGCTACGGTGCCATGGCATCAACTTAACACACAACAGCCTCAAACTCCTGTGTTCAAATATCTTCTTGCCTCAGCCTCCTGAATAGCTGGGACTACAGGCATCTGCCTTAATGCCCGATATATTTTTTTCTATTTTTAGTAAAGACAGAGTCTTGCTCTTGCTTGATCTGGTCTTAAACTCCTAAGCTCAAGTGATCTTCCTGTCCTGGTCTCCCAGAGTGCTAGGATTACAGGTGTGAGCTGCCATGCTCAGCCTAAGTTTGCCATCTTGTATAGGCATGGTTCCCAGCACTCCAAAACAGATAAAATTATAACATGACTAATCACTAATCACAGACCACTGTGACCAAGATAACAATAATGAAAAGGTTTGAGATAGTGCAATTATTCCCAAAGCATGACCCAAAGCCATCCAATGAGCACATGCTGTTGGGAAAATGGCACCAGATAGATTCGTTCAGAGGAAGTTTGCCATAAACCTTCAATTTATAAAAAATGCAATATTTGTGAAGCACAGTAAAGCAAAACACAATAAAACAAGGTATGTTTACATTCCATGCTGTGCTCTCATTCACACTTTCAAGTTTAAGTACTTATCGGGGTCCCCCCCCTCCTTGGTAACTCTGTACATCAGAATCATTGGAAGAGTTTGCAAGTGTTTTTTTGTTTTGAATTGAGAATGACTGGCTCCCATCTGTATCCATTTGATTAATTAAATGTAATGAAAAACTCGGATGCTGCAAAAGTGGTGAAAGCAGCATCACCCCTTTGATTTCTCAACACAAGAACACAGTTTTGAAGTTGATGCCCTTTTCCATTGTGTTGGGATGACTTAGTCTCAGGCTGTCTGTAGTTTCCCCTTTCTATTCTGAGATTTCGTTCAGGTTTGAAGTGTTTACCTAGAACTGTGCTGGCATCCATTGAGCCATGGGCTAGCCTGTGAGAGCTTGGTAATCTGTTCTTGGAAATGTGACTATTCATCTTTGATTAAGCCTGCAAATACCCCCTTTTCTGGAGACTGTCCTAGAAGCCCCTGCACACTGTGGGTGTGTGACTTGCACTCCCACCTCCACAACAGCAGGGGTGCTACAAAACACCTCTCTATCCACATAGCCTTTCCCAGTCTCAGTTGTCCTGTCTGCATTTGCTGCTCAAGTGCAGAGGCCCCTGATGCAGTGGAGTGAGGTGGGGGTCCTCTGACTCACCTGGTGTCCTAGTGACTTTCTCTTCCCCTACACCAGCAACACCAGGCTTCCATATTCTGATTTATGTTTCAAATGTTTTTCTTGAGGAAATGACCTTATAATGGCTAACCTAATTAAATGGGAAATTTTCCATAATATCACAGGAAATACTGAGGTTTCTGAAATTTAAATAGTTCTATGGGTCATTCAGTTGTGCTTCTAGCATGGAGAATCAATGCTACATATATTTGCCTTCACGCATTCCATAAATGTAATCACCACACTGTCATGTTTAAAAATCACAGTTCCCATATTTTTGCCTCTTCTATAATATGTTTTATAAGCATCAAAATCTGACTTGCATTTTTCTGTTAGATATTTTCACTTATCCCAGCATGTCAAACTCACACTTAAAACAATACACACTTATAAACTTGCTTCAAAATTTGTTAGGACTATTCTTCCTCAATTTGCGATCATGGAAAATGGGATCCCTAAAGGATAAAACTATAATATAATTATAACTATATATAATTCACTGTAGGGAATTTCTGATTTATTCTTCCTAGGACTTTATAGTCCCACTCAGTTATTACATGCCAAAGATTCTGCAATCTCTTTTATAAAACGGCATTGCTAATTCTTTGTACTACGTGATACCTAATATCTTACAATGTGGACAGTGTACCACATTTGTAATTTAACAAACATAACCCTGATTGATCAGTATAAGAATTTTGTGAGATGGGAAAGGGAGATATTATTATCACCGTTTGTCATGTTGGAAGCCTAAAGCTTAGAGAACTGATGCACTTAAACTCATAGTAAATCAACAAAATATTTCAATTCTATGACTCCTTCACTGTCCCATAGATTAACTCAAAAGTTTTTAGCCTAGAAAATTTCAGAATGGCATGTCGATCATATTTGTTAAACAAAATGTGTGTGTATACACACACACACACACATACTCATAAACAATGCAAGTGTTAAGGGCACTGATCCTCACCCCCCAAAACAGTCAGAACTCTGTAAGTAACATTTGAGTTCCTTAAAACTTAACTAATATTCTACTCATGATTAGACTCCTTACCAATAACATGAATAATTGATTAATACATATTTTCTATATGTGTGTGTATTATACATTTATTACAGTAAAGTAAGCTAGAAAGGAGAAAATGTTATTTAAAAAGTCATAAGCAAGAGGATATATATTTGCTATTCATTAAGTAGAAATTGATCATCATAAAAACCTTTATCCTTATTGTTTTCACATTTTTAGGCTGAGGAGGAAAAGCAAGGGTTGAACTTGCTGTCTCAGAGGTGGAATAAATTTAAATGTAAGTGGACTCATGTAGTTCACATCTGTGCTGTTCCAGGGTCCACTGTTCATGCAGATAGAGATACACAGATACATCTGTCTCTTGGTGCCAATGTATTCCAGTCTGGGGGTTGGTATTTCATCTGTGTCTTAACCCAATTTAAACTCAAATTCTTGCGCTATCTCTGCCCTTACTGGGATGCAAAGATAAATACATAAAGTGGTTTATGTATAGCTGTCGAAGATCTTGTAAAGGGGACTCTGTTATTTTGGACCATGCAAATTCCATAACACTTAACTGCCTCATCTGTTTGAAGCAGAAAGTCCAGGCATGATTATTAAAATTATGTCCAATTTCTCTGACTGGGATCTCCGTAGAAAGAAATGGAGTACTTGTAGGCTTTTAATTGTTATTGATTTAAATACTTCAACTTGTTATTAAACTTCTCACTTGCTTAGCTTTTCCTAATGTTCCCATGTAACAATAGATGATTTCTGGTCCTGAAAACTTGGCTGTACACTGGATTGCATGGGCATCCAGGTTCCATCTCAGATTCCAATTTCTGAACATGTAAAGTCAGTACATACAAATTCTATGGATGGCTTATAATTTCATTTATAAATAGGCAATATTAATGGGCAAAGTTTTCCATGAACAAAATTGATGTCTTCTACTTGAACTTATAGGAGGAAATCCAGGATTCTATTTTATGGAATGGTCTGGTAATCAATGCTATTTTGGTGCTCTGTGAGCTGTACTATTCCTACCTGTCTCCTGAGGCAGGGGTCCGTCTCCACCTACCCACACACTACTCAAATGCTCCTGAGTTCCCCGCTTCAGCAAATTTTGATGTGCAGTGGATTTGATTCTGTTCTCCACTCCACTGCATTCTCCATCTAATTCAATGTTCGTGTCAGGAGTGAATGCTTCCTCAGACTTCAGCTCATACCTGGTGCTGCTCCAGAACAAGTGGACCTGCAGAGGACCTAACTGTATACCGTGAGGGCGTGCCAGGAACTGTGGAGAAGCAGTTGGGTCGACACTGACACCTCCATTTACCCGATCACCTGCTAATATTCACATGTGATCAATATTCACATGTGATCAATATTTACTATAAAACCAGGAGAGTTTATGGCTTCTTTCCTTGAGTTATTCTGATGCAAAGGTATTGAGAGAGTATCTGAGAGTTTAACAGAACACACATTTCCAGACTTTGTGTGTATATGTACACACACAACTTGATTGGAACATTATGATGCTAACCTACATTATTCTTAGAAAAGGAAAATTGGGGCAGTGACTGTGGCTCAAAGGAGTAGGGCGCAGGTCCCATATGCTGGAGGTTGTGGGCTCAAACCCAGCCCTGGCCAAAAAACAAATAAACAAAAAACCCAAAAAAATCAAAAAAAGAAAAATTGTTGAATTTCAGTAAAATGTTACTCTTTGTATATTCATATTTCAATATATTTCATAGACTTTAAGTATTATAGTGAGACCACATTTGGATATTTAACTTTATATAAAACTGATATTAGTGTATCTCAACATTATTACCCTGAATGCTAAGAATGATCAGTTGTATAGCTTAATTCCTGTGCTTTCATCATTTGAAAACTATAACCCTAATTATTAATATTAGTCAGTCACATTATGTGATTAAATAAGATGAATAAATGAGTTATAAAATATAATTAGAACTCCACATCAGGGTGTTTTTTGAATGCTTGTGTGTGTGGGGGTGGATCTGTGGTTGCTGTTGTTTCCTATTTTTCTCTTGCTTTAGTTCCAAGTTAAGTGATGATAAGGAAGGATAAACAAAAACATGTAACAATGAAAAAGAATGGAAAGAGCCTTCAAGAATAGAGAGATTTCAAGGTGCAGAGAGAATCACGTAGGGTGAAGAAATTCTAGCTCAGAAGGGACCTTCACCAGAGATGGGTGAATTAAAATAAAACCTAAAGGTTCCTTGCCAGTGGTTGACTGATTGGACACCCTCTTAACCAAGGGGATCCCCCCAAACTGAGTTGCTACCCATGAGAAAGGAGATCAGGCAAGACTCAGCATGTCCCCTCCCTCCCTAGAGACGATCCTTGTGACGTTAGCAGGCCCGAGACTCTGCAAGACACACCGGCAAGTCCTCCGTCTGTATAACAAGCCGCCAGAGTCTGGGCCTGTGTCCTGCAGTCTGTCTCTGATTAAAGGCCCTTCTGTTAACTTGACTTTCCTTTTCACTGACTCCTGGCCTTGTAGACAAAGCCGGACTCAGCCATTTGTTAACCAAAGAAGCCTCAAACCCACCTATAACCTGTTGGTCCCCGCTTTGAGATGTTCCATCTTTTTGAATCAAACCAAGGTATGCCTTCCACCTACTGATTTATGACTTTACCTCTAATTCCTGTCTCCTTGAAATTCATAACATCAAACTGCAACCCCACTACCGTGAGTGAGTTCACTTGCAGGAGGCTTCTTGGATGTCATTCTGGGTCATGGTCCTCAAATTTAGCTCAGAATGAATCTTTTTTTTTATTATTTTACAGACTATGGCTTCTCTTCTGTTGACAGAGGCACCCTCTGTGCAGAATACGGCGAGTGGAACTTGGAGGGTCCCAAGGCAAGAACAAAGAATACCTTGGAAAACAAAGGGCTAAATGGGAAAATGTCCTACACTGAGCCTAGACCAGTGACAGTCTATTCCTCTGCCCTCCTATTTACATTTCTTTCTAAGATGATTACAGTCAGCAACAATGTATTGTATATTTCAAAGTAGCGAGAAGGACTTGAAGTGTTACCAACACATAGAAATGATAAATCCCACCTTGCCTTGATCACTACCTAGTCTATTCATAGCAAATAATCATCACCTGTAAAGTACTCAATGGGCATTGACGCTACATTGCATCCTAGTTTACAGGTGATTATTTATTTATTTATTTATTTTTATTTATTTATTTTTTTGAGATAGAGTGTCACTCTCTCACCCTAGGTAGTGTGCCCTAGTGCCATAGCTTATAGCAATATCAAACTATGGGCTTGAGCAATCCCCTTCCCTCAGCCTCCCCAATAGCTAAGACTACAATTTTGTTTAACAACACCTGGCTAGTTTTTTTCTGTTTTTAGGAGAAATGGAGTCTTGCTCTTGCTTGGGTTGGTCTCAGAACTCCTGGGCTCAAGCAATTCACCTGCCTCAGCCTCTCAGAGTGCTGGGATTACAGGCATGGGCTACTATGCCCAGCAAAATAAATAATTTCAGTCAAACAAAACAAAGACTCATTATTTCAATATATTGCACAAAAATGATCTAGGAAAACTGATTAAGGAGCTCAGGAAATTTCACAGCAAATATGACTCCTAGATATAAAGAATATTTTGAGTTAAAGTCCTTTAGAGATCACCAGATTTTGGAAGGGACTTGCCCTCTAACTGCATAAAGCAGATTGACCCCTCAAAAAGAAAAATTGACTTCCCTTCTCCTCCCCATTATTTTAATATACCATAGGAAAGAAGATCAAGAATGCAACCACACCTGGCCCAAGTATTTTAAACAATACCTGGCTCTGAGGTTAACTTACAGGACAATATTCTTTTCCCAAATCTGGTCACTCTCTCAAGCATCTATTTATCCTTCCCATTGGGATACTGGGTGATCACTCCGTACCTCTGCCTGTGTTAACCTCTTTCAGTCTACTTTACTGTAAGTTTATCTTTCAGCAAATGGGAGACGTTTCCCCTCATCCTCATGCTAGAAAGAGTATTCCTCCACACTAACAAGGCTGAAAAGCCAGATAAACTGCAAAGTCGTAACTCTACTTGAATCTAGGATGCCCTTCATGAGTATTTCCTTCATTAAAATACCAGACTAAATTAGAATTCTTCCATAATGTTTTTTTTCCTTCATCCTTTCCAGTGACAAAAGCAAGTCCTCTTTGTGCATGTGTCTACAACTCTGATCCATCATTTTTTGTCTTGTGTTCTAGTGTTTGTTGTGAATATATTTTCTGTAGGAAACTAATCTCTTCAAAGGAAGCAAACATATCTAAAGCAACAGTGTATCATCATAATCCTCACTACATGCTATATCAAGTTTCTTTTTGGTGGAACACATTTTGTTTACTGTTAATCAACTCTGGCTGATGCTCTTGCTATTTTCACTGTTTGGCTTGTGGATGTAAAGAACATGAACTGTGTCTCTATCTAGTGGAACTGACAGTCTAGTGAGGAAGCAGACATATAACGTATAAATGACTGGTGCTGAAATGTCTCGTGATAAACTTCAAACCTTGAAATAATCATTTTCATCTCTAAACAGTTTATAAATCTAAAGGCTCACATTTTAAACACTCTGCACATTAATTTTTACCTGGACATTTTGCCATCTTACTAAATGCAATGAACCTCATCTGAATATAGTGACTTCTGCTGGCATAGCCTCACACTTTGAATTTTTGGCTGTGTCTTTTACTGCTCGTGGTTTCATTTTTATTCTTCATATTCTAGCCATAATCAAGAGGAGTAAAGTCTTTATCAGCCAAATCTTTATATTCCCCCCCCACTTTTTTTTTTCTCGCAGTTTTGGCCAGGCTGGGTTTGAACCTGCCACCTCTGGCATATGGGGCCAGCGCCCTACTCCTTTGAGCCACAGGGGTCGCCCTTCCCTTTGTTTTTGTTGCTACTACTAACTCCCTGCTCAAAGTTTCAATCTTTGGCTCTACCTCTGTTTTCCCTCCTTCAATTTTAACTGCAAACTCAATATAAAGTGTTGCTTTTTAAATTTTTTGGTACTATTTTTGCACAATAATTGTATAGGTCGATAGGGTGCACGGTGATGTTTTGATACATCTAATGCATCAGATCAGAGTGATCAGTATAGCCATCACCTCTCAAACACATATCATTTCTTTGTGTTGGGAACATTCAAAATCCTCCTTCCGGATAACGGAAACTATACAATATATTATTATTAACTGTAGCTATCCTACAAATCTCCATTCCTCCTTTTCCTTTGTCCTTCCCAGACTCTAGTTTGCTAAATGCTTTTAACACTTCAAGTATCAACGCTGATTATAATGAATCATTTCTTTGTCAGAGAAAGCTGCTAGAGAAAGCCTCATCTCAGTAAAGTCTGAAAGGCTGATAGTCAAAGCACACACAGTGAGAATAAGGCAGAGTCTGTCAGGCAGGTGAGGGCAGAGGAAACACAGCTAGTCTGGCCTTTACCCGCCCCCCCCCAGTCTTACTGTTTTGTAAATTTAGCTCCCACCCTCAAGATGCTTATGTTGAGTAGTTTAGGTGGTTTGGTACAGGAGATTAACTTTTAAATTAGAACATTATTTTGAATTATGGATTAAACTGATTATTGTTTTTTATAGGTCATTGGTTCTGCCAATTATTGTTTGAGATTATTGTTTAAGACAAGGGTTAACATGGTCTTCACTTTGAACTTAAATGTATAAAACTGTAATTTTGGAACTGGAAGAACAGAACAGAACAGTCTTGGTGAGGCTACTGACACTGTTTTCCAGAATCCCGAGTTTCTGGCCAGTAAATGTTAGTGGACCTATACCTGTCTCCGCATATTGGCTGACAGTGACAGGAGACCAGACCCTCTTCAGATCGAGGAACTGCTACCAGACAGGTACTAAATGGTCATGGGGAGCTGGGGGGATGGTCTGTTGCAGGTGGGACTCAGTGTTTCTAAACAGAAAAAGTGCATGTATTTTAATACCCAGAGGCAAATGCTGTTGTGGTTTTGCAAATGCTGTTGAGGTCTGCAGGGGTGGGGCAAAGACAGGGTCAGAGAAGATTGAATAGAATATTTCCTGCTAAAGAGTCCAGCTTTAATTATTCAGGCACTGGAAAGCCAAAGCTATGTTTTTGGAAAGATAATTATATGATTGGGTTGGGAACTTTAGAGAAAAATCATCCTGGCAGCTTTCTCTGAGTACTGTAGTTCAGATTATTTTTTTGCTATTAGGTGAAGATCTGCTCATGAGCGAAGATCTCATCTTATTTAATTCTGAGTCTCCAGTGAGAACCAACGTGCTCAGCCTAGAGCAGGCACACCTATCGTTGATTGATAATGGATGAAACCAGAAAGTCTTTGGCAGATGTTTTTCTCTTAATTTTATTTTAAAGTCATCCTGGAACAATTCAACAGTGTGGATTTTCCCTATTGACTTAGACATACTGCTACCTTTTTTAAAGGCTAACTACCACACTGTGTTTCATTATTAAATTAAAAAATATACATATTTATTGAGAGCTTTCTCTGACCCAGAAAGAATTCTGGGGTTGCAGTTACAGTGATCAGAAAGTGGGAAGAAGTCTCTGTTCTCTGCAGGTTGCCTACGACAATCACTCAAAAAACATGGAGTCAGGCATCAATTCTGTCATTCTTTTGTTAAAAAAAGAGGAGGTGTGCTCATACAAAATAAGGACAGGTTTTCCTGTATGAAAATCTTCCAGGGTCATTAGAGTTTAGTCCAACTAATCCTTCCCTGACACGTTTATTCTTCTAAAGGTCAAGGATGCCTCTTTTTCCAGCTTGGGCACATCCCTTAAACTAGTTAGTCACTGGATGTGTCAATTTTGGTGCATTTTGAAATAACGGGATGGTGCTTGAAATGGATAATTCATTATGACTTGCTGATATAATTGAATTTGTGGCATCTGTTTCTTCTGCAAATATTGTGATATCCTAAAATCCTGGTAGAAAAGGAGAAAGAAAGAAAGCTACTTCTGTTCAGAACTATTTTCCCTGAAGAGTATCAATTAATAATTTATTTATTATATCAGGGAGAAGCTTGTTCTAATTAATTATTCATGATAGCTGTATTTTTGTTGATATGCAAAACCTGTCTCCAATGATTATAAAATGTCACAGCCCCCCTGTAAGTTATAGTGAAAGGCCGCATGGTCGTAAAGCTCCAACGGTAATAGAAGTTCAGCTTCACCATCCTTGTGAAACTTTTATTAAGCAGTTAATTTTGTATGACAATGCACAACAAAAACACATATGCCCGATGTCTGGGCTCTCAAGTGTTATAACCCCAAACAGTTCCTGGCATTTATTGTTACTTAGTAAACGCTTTCTGAGCATTACGTGCATGTGAGGAGCACACAGCCCAGGTCCCGGCAGCAGCAGTAGCCTCCTCCTTGCTGTGCTTATCCTAAGGAAGAAACAATTGGTACATCTAACAAACAGGCAAGAGATCACTCACCTTAAACCAACCAACCATGTCACAGGCAGACAGCAAAAACCTCCCAATATGTTAGCCCAGAAAGCTCTGTTGTCCTTCACAAGGCTGGAGAATTGAGAGAAGTAGACAAGAAACAATATCAAACACAAGATTTGGAAAGAAAATAAATGTACATATTGGTAATATTGACTGCTCAAATCCCCAAAGCAGAACAAAAGTATTAAATTTTCAGCACTTTATCGCAATGTCCGTACTATCTCCCAGGGAGCAGTCAGGAGAAAGTATACCAGTGGAGTTTCAGAGTCCAGAATACTTGGCTTTAAGGCAAGGTTGAGGACTGACTGTGCGGTTCCAGGCAGAGTTATACAGACCTTTGTGGTGATTGGCCTGTGGAAACGTGTCAAAGCCAGTATTGATCATCAAACTGATAATCTTAATAAGTAAGCTAAGTTAATTGAAGCACTACCTTATTTTCTAGGCATTTCTTGGTAGGAGTAAATGATCTTTGTCTTATCCTACTATTATCATAGAAACAGAAAAAATATTCCACATCCCAGAGTTGTTCAGCACAGGAATCGGAAACTATCTTCATTAAATGAATTTAATCAAGGTATTAGAATTAGGAATGCCTTGAGTTAGGAAGTGAGCTGAACTGTCACATCTTGAAGTGGGGCTGAGCTCAAGGACTCAGGAATATGAATGCTTGCTTGCTGATCTGAGGTCTCCTTCCCATCTGTTAATTCTGAGAGCTTGCTAATGTTTCTTTTTCCTTTTGAAGTGATGCAAAGATGGCTTCCAACTTGTTGATTGTGGGAACGGTTTCACTCCTAGTTGTAGACCAGGCTGTCTTCCCTATGATGGAGAATAACCATAGGAAGGGAAGAGACAATGGGCCTTATCAATATCGGCCTGGGGCTCCCCAAATCCACAGCCTTCACACATTTGTCTCTTCCTGTTCTGTGTCAATTTCAACAGTGGGGGATGCCCTGGGGCTGCAACAGACACAAGATCCAAATGAATCAATGTCCTTCGAAGCCAATTGCTCTGCCTTCAAGCAAGGCAGAGCAATTATTACCTACCTTGGTGCCCCTGACTGTTCTCAAGGACAAGCAGGCAAGGCAAATCCATCACAGCCCTGCCACTTCAGATGCATTTTAAACTGCAATAGCTCTTCTGCACAACTGTCCTTCATTCATGCACATTCTTTCAAGACTGGCAATTTACACAAAGGAAACCTAGAAGACAGAGCCTAAGGCCAGGGGTTTACAAAGTAAACTGAGTTAGAGATTGAACTGCTTTTAAGGTGGTGGAGGAGAAAAGCTCTGGTGTGATGGTGCTGCATGGGCAATTTTACTTAACTGTGAATTATTCATCCCAGCCTGGTACTGGTAAGTGTGTGAGCGTGCATGCATGTGTGTGCATTCCCACAGTACACAGAAAGCTCAGTCTAATGAGCTTTCAAACACCTAATTAGCCTCTGTTTGGGGATATGGAAGGAGAAGTGAGGAGATGCCATCCTGTTGGAGATGAGACAAAAACAACAATTATAATATTGGGTAATCATATTAGCAGAGGCAAGGAAAGGGAGTGCCAGGAGGAGAGAAGACGGTCTCTCTCCATATGGGGCAGGAGTGTCAGGGGAATTCCTGTCTGCCTGTTGAGCTTGAGCTGAGTTTCAAAGAACAAGTGTGTCAAGGAGGGTCCAAGAGGGCACTCTGGGTGCAAAGCATCATGGTGGAGAGAGAGAATGCCACATTTGATGGTAGGCAATGGCTCTGTGTGTGTCAAGCATAGGGTCTGAAGAAGAGGAGAGAGGAGAGATGCAGATAGAAATGCCAGCATGATGGGCCATGCCTTTTGCAGAGCCAGACAAAGGGACCCCACGAGACGCCTGGAGGAGTTGTCGGCCATCAAGTTACGACCCCACCTCCGTGAAGGTCCCTTCATGAGTTCAAGTGCTGAAAAGTAAGGGGTAATTTTTAAAATGTGTCATGTACTTTATTTCTTCTTTAACAAAAATATGTTTTTCCCCCCAAAGATCTTTGTTACCTAGACTCTAACCACTGTCAGTTGGTATTTGCTTTAGGTCATCTACTTAATGTTGTGAGTTGTAGTATTTCTGTCTGACTGCTGCTGGGCTAGACTACAAGCTCTACGAATGTTCTGCTGTTCCTTAAAGTTTATTTTATGTAATTTGTTTTCGGGGTTTTTTTTGTTTTGTTTTTGCGTTTCTCATCACATAATACAGTTGGAATCTTTCACAGAGGATGATCTGTTCTGGAACTATTGGTTGATGACTGAGCTTCTGACTCTATTTGAGACAAGTAGAGCTCTTGGCATCCATGTTGCCAGGGAGCCTGGATCATTGCAGAGGGGGATCATGGCGAGTCCTCAACTTGTAGAGCCAGAGGGCAAGAAAGATCTGAAAAAAGGGCCCAGTGGTGCAATTGGATTGAACTCCATAAAGCCAATGCATATGAAACCTCTGATTAACAGCTGGTCAGAGAACTGGAAAGTCACATTGGATAAAGGAATGGAAATAAGATACAGATGTGGGATTATGATATTGGAGTCAGAACCCCAGGATGCTATAATTTAACAGAAAAGCTCTTACTGAGTCTCATTCAGTCTGAATTGAAGTGGGATGCAGTCATCAAAAATACAGAGATATTAAGAAATTAAGACCACAAAAGTCCACACAGAAATTTAGTTATCCCTCCTTGTCACACGAGAAAGGGATGGTCTGCTGTGCTACTTGGTACATGCAGGACTTGGTGCTCCCAGGAGTATTTTCAGGCCATTTCCAGATTAAAGAGAGGAGGAAGGGACATCTATTGCAACAAACTGTTCAAGACCGAAGATTCGGGAACAGACAATAACTATCATTTATATAGTAAATACAGAAAATTCTTCCTCCTTATCAAAATATATTTTATTTAATAGCCTTAGATTTAGGTATCTGATAGTATGTAAAGCAAGAGTAAATAAGTTTTGGTTAGGAATCTAAAAATGATGGGACAAATAACATGGTTTTGCCTCTGCTAGACAGTCTGTGGTGTAAAGAGCAGGGAATCCTGTCACCAGTGAAGGCTCAGTGATGTTAGGCCTCATGACCACGGCGTTCTCACGGAAAAGCAAGTTGGGTCGTCCTTCACAATGGACAACAGGGATGAAGAGCTGTGGATACTCGGACTCAGGGCTGACAACTGTCATGAATCATGAGAGTGGTGCCAGGGAACGTTAACAGCAGTTTATTTATTTATTTTTGCATCTGTCTTGGCAGAAGAGCTGGAGGAAATTCTTTGCTGTGGTGTGAGCTGAGAGCGATCGGACTTCTCGTGTGGCTGTGCTCTGTGTCTGCAAATGTTAATGTACCTTCCCCTGACAGTAGTACTTTAACAGAGGTGGGTTAGCTGTAGGTATGGAGAAAGTTCCAAGGCAGACACGAGGCCCTCCAAATTACCCTTTTTTATGGTCTGATATTAAAACCCATGGGTTTACCCTTTAAATGTGTAGAAAAGCATATAGCAGAGGAATCTCCATCAGCATTAAGAGGTAACTATTCTTGGCATCAAAGCAATTTTTTTTCAACATATGTATGTTTTTCTCATGCGTGTAGATGTACATGGTAAATATATGTGTAGTCTGTTTGCTTATTCCACTCTTACATTTACATAAAAATCATTTTACGGTGCTTTTCAGTTGTTTTTAGGGGGATACTTATGTACACTCGTATTTGGCAAATACTATGGTAGAGGTAAACAAGGCTCTATGTGGTGATACCCTCCAACATCTATCTGATAGAGAAGGAATAATGAAAGAGGAGGTGATATTAACCAGCATCCTAACGGGCCTGCAGGAGATGTCCAGGTGAAATGTGACAGGACAGGACATGAGAGCTAAGACAGTGAGTGTTCAGTGTTCCAGAGCTTATGAAACATTGGAAAAACCACTGCATCCTACTTGGCTTGATAAGGCTGGAGCATAGTTTTAAAAGTGAATATCTAGAAACGATAAATACATTAATAGAAAAATCAGTTTACTGGTATGTCAGATACTGCTGTTTATTCAATATTTCTTGAAGTCTACATATAGTTAATAGAAATAATGTCTTTTTAACATACATAACTAGAAGGGGGTGCTGGTTGCCAGCAAAATCAATAGACTAGGATCTTCCCCCCAATTCTCTGCTCCATAAAAGCAACAAGTAAAAATCGTTAGAATAATATTTTGTTCAGAAGTCTAGAAATTAAGCAACAGCTTTCAGCAATTGTAAGAGTGTTTATTCTGGAAAAATAATCAAATTTCAGGAATAAGTAAACCTTGTGGCATGTCAACTTACGTTATTTCCATCCTACATCTTCAACTCCATGGTACCTTCAAAACTCAGCAGCCACCAAGCATGGGCAGAACCCATGGACGCATGGCTGGAGGAAGCAGAATGGCATTGGGACTCCTTCAAAGCTCATTTCCTTAAAAATATCATTTTCCTGCCTGGCAGTACCATGAAAGTCCCTACTTTCAAAGCTGTCTTTATTTGTCCTAAGTTGGAGCTCTCCTAGTGTGAATAGTCGTTTGCCTGGAGGCCTCAAAAAAAAAAAAAGTAATTGGCAATTGTTTTTTTTTTCACTTTTAAATTGCTGTATTTTTTGTTATTTTTCAACAATTAACTATAATCTTCCTATTCTCTATATAACTAAGTTCTATTTTACTTTTTGTAAAATTTTAACTTAATATGGGGGTACAAATTTTTAGGTTGCACTGTTCTCACTTCCAAGGTAAAGTTCAAATTGTAGTTGAGCCCTTGACCCAGGGGACATGATGAACACCCTCCCATTGTTTAACTTAACAGCTTCCTTAAGCACTGCATAACAATTTGGGAGGACAGCAGAGCTAGCAAAAAAAAAGTGTAAAAGAAAAAGCTGGGGACAAAGGCCTCCTGTAGCATAGGGCTCTGCACATGCCCAAGCTATAAATATGGCCAGAAAACACCTGGGAATGCTTCAAACTCTGGTTACCTCTGCTACCCTCCAGACTAGCAGAAAGTGAGGGCTAAGGATGAATTGTCAACCTGGCTCAGTGTTTAAAAGTGCCCCAACACATGCACAAAGTCTGTCAGCAAGACAAATGTGTAAAAAAAATACTATGCAGAGATTTCATGATACAGACTTGATGAAGGATACAGATGTAACAGAATTAGTTCTGAAAAAGTCAATAAACACATAATGAAAACTTCACAACAAACCAAGCAGTGTATCCTAAGGTAAGGAGAGAATTTTATTTCCAAATTTCCCACATTATGTTAGTTAAAATGTCCTGTTCCCAATAACAATAAAAACAAATTGTAAGTTAAGGGTGGAAAAAAGAAAAGACAATGAAGGAAGAATCCAGAATGTATGGATTATGCATAGAAACAAAAATCAGCAAGGAAAATTATCCATTAGTAAGTTTGCCACTTGAAATTATTAGACAAATATTAATTCACCATTTTAAATATTAGAATTATGCCTAAAAATAAAAGGAAAGTATAAAAATAAAAGGTAAGTATAAAAACTTACCAAATGTACTATCAATAAAAAGAGAAATGATGAAAGCAAACCAAATGTAAATTCTGGCATTGAAAGCTACAAAAAATGAAATGAAAAATTTGCTTGAGGAACTCAGCAACAGATTTAAGTGGGCAAAGCAATGAATCAGCAATCTATGATAGGTTGATTGAAATTGTCCTGTATGAAGTCTTTAAAAACAGTGGAAAAATAATGAACAGAACTTCAAAGATCTGTGGGACCATCAAGTTGCTAACATGAATAGAACAGGATTTTCTGATAGACAAGGGCAGGAAAATATTTAATGAAATAGTGGTAGAAAACTTCCCAAATATGAAGAAAAGCATTAATCTACATATCTAAGAAGCATAACACATTCCAAGTAGTATAAATTAAGAGATCTATGCTTAGGCATATAATAATGAAAACTGTGGAAATTACAATGCCAAAAAGAATCTTGAAAGTAATAAGACGGAAGTGATTCTTCACTTACAAAGGGTTTTCCATTACATTAGCAGATGATTGCTCAACATAACCAATGGAAACCAGAAAGCAATAGACAATACATACATTCAAATTGCTAAGAAAAAGAATAGAGAATGAAAACAAAAATTTTTAGATTCATCAAAACTGTGTTTTGAGAATGATAAATGATGGAGGAATTATTTTTAGATAAAAAGTGAGAAAATTTGACTGAGCACCTGTAGTACAGTGGTTACAGCTCCAGCCACATACACCAAGGCTGGCAGGTTCAAATCTGGCCTTGGCCAGCTAAACAATAAGGACAACTGCAATAAAAAATAGCCAGTGTTGTGGTGGGTTCCTGGAATCTCGTCTATTTGGGAGGCAGAGGCAAGAGAATTGCTTATGCCCATGAGTTTAAAGTTGCTGTAAGCTGTGACGTGACAGCACTCTATTGAGGGTAACGTAGTGAGACTCTGTCTCAAAAAAACAAAAACAAAAAAAACAAAATAGAGAAAATTTGGCAGTGCCCGTAGCTCAGGGGTTAGGGCTCCCGCCACATACACCAAGGCTGGTGGGTTTGAACCTGGGCTGAGCCACCTAAAAAACAATAATGACAACTGCAACAACAAAAATAGCAGGGCATTGTGGCAGGTGCCTGTAGTCCCAGCTACCTGGGAGGCTGAGGCAAGAGAATCACTTAAGCTCAAAAGTTTGAGGTTGCTGTGAGCTGTGTTGCCATAGCACTCTATCCAGGGTGACATAGTGAGACTCTGTCTAAAAAAAAAAGAAGAAAAGATAGAAAATGTGTTACCAGCAAAGCTTTCCTATAAGAAATGCTAATGGGAATCCTTCAGGAAGAAATGGAAGAACATTAGACAGTACTTAAAATATGAGGAGATAAAGAATGTTAGAAATGGTAACAACATTGATAAATATATGTGTAAGACAATATGAATATATTTTTGTTTAACATTTTTAGCCTATCTCCTCTAAAAGAAAATTCTATTAAGCAATAATTATAAATCATGACAGCTAAATTGTATCAACTAGGCTAAGCCATGGGACCTGGTTGTTTGGTCAAACAGTAGTCTAGAAGTTATTAAGAAAATATTTTCCATTAATATATGTGATTCTCAGGAATAATCAGTTGACCTCAAGTAAAGGAGACTACCCTATCTCAACTATATAAAAATGCATACAAAGTTTATGGACACCCTGTATAATGTAAATAGGCTTCTTTCCATCAATTGAAGGACTTAAAAGCAAAAGCTGAGGTTTCCCATAAAAGAAGAAATTCTTCCTCAAGACTGAAACATGGGGCGGTGCCTGTGGCTCATCGAGTAGGGCGCCAGCCCCACATGCCGAAGGTGGCGGGTTCAAACCCAGCCTCCGCCGAACTGCAAAACAGAAAAATAGCCCGGCGTTGTGGCAGGTGCCTGTAGTCCCAGCTATTCGGGAGGCTGAGGCAAGAGAATCGCCTAAGCCCAGGAGTTGGAGGTTGCTGTGAGCTGTGTGACGCCACGGCACTCTCTGAGGGGGATAAAGTGAGACTCTTTCTCTAGAAAAAAAAAAAAAAAGACCGAAACATGGAAATCCTTCCTTTGTTTCCAAGCTGTCCTGTGCGTTTCAGACCCAAGACTACCACACCACCTCCTTTTGAGTTTCCAGCTTGCTGGACTCCCTACAGGTGTCACATTTGTCCATATCTGCACTCATGTGAGCAAATCCCTTAACATAAATACTGTTTCTATTTCTCTGGAGAATACTGATGTGCAATGTGTTAATATAAAGATGTACTGTAAATCCTAGTTATTCACCATACACATGTTCTACAAAGTATTGTGAATGCTGATTAGTTAACATTAAACTATTCCTCCGTGGGAAGCTTTTATCATGTATTCATTTATGTACGTCAGATTAATTATCATCATAAATCCTGAAAACAACTCAACATGGTAGATTCTAATATCTTTATTTACAAATGAGAAAATGAGATTCAGAAATATGAAAGGACTTGCCTGAGGCCATTCCACTCACAGTTGCCAGAGGTGGGATTCAAATGCCTTCCCCTAGCTCTGGAGTTGGAGTTACTACACCGTGCTGCACTGCTCCCTGCACTCCAGTTTCCACCCTCTGGTCGGTTCGGTATGAAAGTTAAAACCAGACAGCAGAGCATGGCCTTGTGCAACTTCAGCTGGGATTGTACAGGTGGGGTGACTTTTTTTTTTTTTTGCCATTATGTGCGTGTTTGCAAATGACCACAGAAATGCAACTGTTTAGTAATATTTAGTAATATGTTTGAGATTACAAGTGTATTTTTGCAAGTAGAAAATTTAAAATACAAGGCCATGAATAATGAGTTATATTTTATAACAGTAAGTATAAGAAAAGGTGGAAGAAATGTAAGCTAGGTAGGAGCAAAAAATTTTCACACTATAGAGATTGTATTAATATTAATGTCACCCAGATTGCTAGAATTAAGACATTCTAATTCCCAGAGAAAGCACTAAGAACAAACTTCACAGACAAAAAAGGTAAAACAATAATAAAGTAATTAAAATAATGCAATCAGTAATAATATTTTTTGACACTAAACAAGTGACTGAGGTAAAAATCTCCTCAATTGAGTTCTATTTAGCTAAACTGAAAGATGCAGTCAGGAAATACTCGAAGCACAAACAAAACTGTGACTGTTTCTCCAAAGGGGAATCTTGAAGTCTCAGCATTTACAGGAAGAACAAAAAAAGGTAGAAGGGGGGAGTGAGACAAAACAGTTACATCCTCCTGAGACACACAAAATAGACATTTTACATTAAGATAAGGAAAATGTTCCAGGAGAAAAAGATAGTGAAAGAAATATCAATTATGTACATGACCCTGGGTAAGTGGAAGACTGTTTGATCCTGTCTTGTCTCTGTTCTGCACCTAGGGAGATAAACTTGTAATTCCTTATTAGTGTGCAATACAGCAGACTTCAGTTGTAGGAGCTAGATATACCCTGCAGTTTTCATGTCATTGCTCACGGGAAGCCAGCCAGGAATTTCCTTAATGAATACCACGGGGCTAGTCCTGCACAGGTGTCTGAGGTCTTTACCTTTCTGTTTGCACAAGTTAGAAGGGTGGTCCTGACATTTATTTTTTTCATATTTAGCACAAGAGAAGACAGCGATGGTAGAGTAACAAAAAAAAAAGACAAAAAATACGAAGAAAACAAATAGAAAAATGGCAGGTTAATATCTTATTGAACAGTAAATACAAATGTATAAATTAGAGGATGTGAAAATGCAAAATGGATGACAACAGAATTTGGAGAGAATAAAAAAAACTCCCTAAGCTAGATCTAACTCTATGTGCTTCCTAATAAAAACAAGCCATAGATACAAAGCAACAACTATGTTAAGAAGAAAGGGAAAAGAAGATAATCCATGCAAATGGTAACCAAAAATGAGTTGGAGTAATTGATGTCAGAAATAAACAGACCTTAAGACAAAAAATACTACTAGAGACAATTGTATTTATAAAGATAAAGGTGTCAAACTTTCAAAATGTAACAATATGAATATAAGAATACCTAATGAGAAAGCCCCCAAAATATATGAAACAAAAACTGTCAGCATTAGAGAAATAGACAATTCAACACTAACTGCTCCACTTTCCATAATGATACGTGGTATTAACAGCTTCTGCAGAGGCCAATGGGTTATAAATATCCTTTCCTCATCCTTGCAGGTCCTGTTGGAGGCAGCTCTTGTGCAGTTTCAGTCTGATTCTGTGGATTAGTTCTCTTCCACACATTCATTAAACTTTGGTTTAAACTCATAATGTTTGTGGGCTCTCTCATTATTAGGTATTTTTTTTTAATTTGCCTCTCCTCAGTCAAGAAGATGAATTCCTTAAATAAGAAAAGCTTATTTTTGAGCAGATGGTCTGGCAAAAGCATCCATGCTCCATAACCCTTTCAAGAACGAAATAGATATTCATTAATTACTATTCAGCTGATAGCAAAAGATGAAACTGGCTCAGTAAGATAAAGATCAATACAAATTTGAAGGGATTACAGTTCTAAATGAAGTTTGAAAACAAATTCAGGAAGTGTTTGTGAATTTCCAGTGTTGTTCTGTTACCTATAGAGAAATAGCAGGCTGGTTAATAAGGTGTAAATAAACTTTTCCATTTTACAGGTTTGCTTGCATTCTCGGTTTTGTTACAACTTACCTCATTCCAGAATTATTATCTTGTTTTAATTGTTTCATGCTATTTTTCAATTAATATGAAGTCAGGAATTAATAATTGATAGAGACAAGATATTTGCCATTTTTCTTTCTAGAGAATTTACAAAATTTTGAGTTCAAAAGTAACAAGGGATGCAATGTCAGATTGAGGTACAAGAAATATCACTGGGGAAAAAATGACAAGGTTGATACAAACTATTTCCTGTTCTTCTATTTGTTAAATTCTATGATGTGCGTGTGCATATATGTTTGTGTCTACATTTGTGTGATCTAGTGATACATAGAAATAATTTTACATAGAATTTTGTGTAAGTAGTAAGGGCTAAGGGTTTGAGACAGTTACTAAGAGGTATATTACATTTTCTTAGGTAATAAAACAGGTGGACTATACCTGAATACAGTTTCCTTACCTTTTCTCCCATGGCTTATTTTCTTCTTTCTGCTAGTTATAAAAGTAGTCCTTCTCCTAGATCAGTTAAACCAGACGTTTTCCATAAAATCTAATTAGTAGGAAGGAACTAAAGCATCTATTGTACAAAATATCTGTTACACTACAGGTGGATTGAGGAGAGGCTAGTGACAAGGTTAACATCGTATTCACCTGCCAATCATATTTGATCATTCTGGACGGCCAGGGCTAGTGCCAACTAGGACTCTAAATTTTTTTTTTTTTTTTTTGAGACAGAGCCTCGAGCTGTCACCCTGGATAGAGTGCTGTGGCATCACAGCTCACAGCAACCTCCAAGTCCTGGGCTCAAGCAAGTCTCCTGCCTCCACAATGCCCGGCCATTTTTTGGTTGTGGCCATCATTATTGTTTGGCAGGCCTGGGCTGGATTAGAACCCGCCAGCTCAGGTTTACATGGCTGGTGCCTTAGCCCGTTGAGCCATAGGCGCCAAGCCTCTAAATTGTTTTTTTTTAATGAGGATGACTAATAGATCATGCCCACAGTCCAGGAGCAGATGCAATTGTGTGTGTGCACACATGTGTGTGCCTGTGTGTATGTGTGTACACATATGTGAGTCCGTGTGTATTTGTGCACATGTGTGTGCCTGTGTGTAGGTATGCACAGACATGTGAATCTATAGGTATATGTGAACACACATGAGTCTGTGTATGTGTTCACATGTGTGTGCCTATGTGTATGTGTGTACACACACATGAGTCTGTGTGTATGTGTGCACATACATGTGTGCCTATGTGTATGTGTGCACATATGTGTACCTGTGTGCATGTGTACACACACATGAGTCTGTGTGTATAGGTGCACATACATGTGAGTCTGTGTATATGTGTTCACATGTGTATGTCTGTGTGTATGTGTGCACACACGTGAGTCTGTGTGTATGTGTGCACATACATGTGTGCCTGTGCGTATGTGTGCACATATGTGTACCTGTGTGTATGTGTGCACATGTGTGTGCCTGTGTGTATGTGTGCACATATGTGTGCCTGTGTGTGCGCACATATGTGTGTGCCTTTGTGTATGTGTGCACATACGTGTGTGCCCGTGTGTATGTGTGCACATACATGTGAGTCTGTGTGTATGTGTGCACATATGTGTGTGCCTTTGTGTATGTGTGCACATACGTGTGTGCCTGTGTGTATGTGTGCACATATATGTGAGTCTGTGTGTATGTGTGCACATACATGTGTGCCTGTGTGTATGTGTACACATATGTGTGTGCCTTTGTGTGTATGTGTGCAGATATGTGTGTGCCTGTGTGTATGTGTACACACCTACACATGTATAGCATGTGTTCCATTGCCATGTTTTCATTTGTTTGTCCTAGAATATTTGGGGCTACTATGGCTAATAAAACTAAGTTGAGTTTCTAAATACTAGAAAATTGAAAGGTTTTAATGTAAAGCAATGCAAATTTTATTTAATCATTCATTCTGCGACAATTTATTTGAAAATTATTTTTTATGCCAGACACTTAATTATGCATTCTCTTTTTCTTGCAATACAAGAGAAAATCTTGATCCAAACACATTATTACAAAAACAATGTATTTCATTGAGAAGATACTTTTTCTAACAAAATAAATATCCATGTAACCTACTCACAGTACCCGCCTACTCCCCAGAGCTCCTGTACAGTGGTGAATAGTGGGGTGCTTGGTGAGCTTCAGGAATGGGTAGAGCAGTCGTCAGAGTGTGGTGTGAAGACTGGTGCTGGCCATCACTTTTGTCATGGGTCTGTAGCCAGGTAAGTATGAACACTGGACATAAGAGTTTAGAGACTTTTATTATAATTCGATATTGCTGCAATATTCAGTAACTTAGTACCTTTTTTTTTGGTAGAGACAGAGTCTCACTTTATGGCCCTTGGTAGAGTGCCACGGCATCACGCAGCTCACAGCAACCTCCAACTCCTGGGCTTAGGCGATTCTCTTGCCTCAGACTCCCGAGTAGCTGGGATTACAGGCTCCTGCCACAACGCCCAGCTATTTTTTTTTGTTGCAGTTCAGCCAGGGCCAGGTTTGAACCTGCCACCCTTGGTATATGGGGCCGGCACCTTACCGACTGAGCCACAGGTACTGCCCAACTGAGTAAATTATTTATCAAATAACTTCTACTATGTTTTATTATTATTCAATAAGAAGTGTAAACAAAAACAAACTTGTGTTCGAAAGAAAAAGTTTAGAGGAGCAGGCCCAAGGACATTGCCTAGTTTCTTTTTTCATGCCCTAGGGAGATACTCTAGTCACTAAGACAGGTTTTCCCTAAGGAATAACAGCCGTCCTGCTTTCCTCAAGTTGTTGCCCCTTCTGCTCCAGTTTGACAATTTTGGCACTCTTTACCTTGTGTATTGACAGGGGATGTTTATAACTTGCTAAGCAACTAAAGAAAGGATCTTTTTTTTTATCTCTGTGCTAATATAAACCTAAAACTAGTTATAGTTCTTAGTATTGGGAGAGTGGTTTGTAAAATTGTCATTTTTACAATGAGCACCCAAAAGCTGAAGTGGAGGTTTGTTGGTACCTCACTCCCCTCCTCAGGATACATAATTTCTCTATTAGAGTCCCAGGAGGAGAAATAAAGTACTTATTCTAAAGCCAATTAGCTCCTATTAGCTCTTTATCAATTCTTCTTTATCAATTTTCTTAGTAAACAAATACTACAAGCAATGATGGTGGAAATCTGCACAAAATATTAATGCTAAAAAGCCATAAGTTGACATGTTTGCAATGGTTGGGAAGCTGCTTATTTCTATTTGTCTGCTAGAATGAAACCTACTTAGAAAAAAATCTAGAGGAAAATAATGGATGTTTTTAAGGTTTTGTCTCCTGGATTTGTGTAGGATATATATTTTTTTCATGTATTTTACTTTTCCAGTGCTGAGTTTAGCTTATGTATACAAGGTGAGGGTTATCAGGAGAACCCAGCTAATGCATGAGTTAGACTAATGGAAGCAGACTATTTATTTAGGCCACCTCACACTGAGAAGAGAAACCTGGAAGGTGGGGTCAGACTGCGCTGTCTTACTCAGAGCACCGGGTGACACCGACGCAATACCAGAGCAAGTAGAAATGAGCAGGAGTTGTAAGCATTTCCTGGATATGCCTGCTTGAGTGTTCTGTGGGTGTTTGGACTCAGGTGTAGTCTCTGATGTTGTAGGAAAGATAAACATACCTGCCTTTCTGAAGCATCTTACTTGCTGGATGTTGAGATAAGAACCCTCAGTGGGGGAAATGGTGTAGTGCTGGCAAGTGGGGTGGGGGTGCTTTTAGATACACGTTTTCTATTTTATGGAAAGTTGACATTTCACCATAACCATCGGCACAATGAAGACCCTACTCAAGCTTCCATGCCGGACGCTATACAAAATGACACTGCTCCCCGTTGTAGAACACTAAAGGCTCCGGAAAGGACTGCTGTAGAGAAGCCTGTCGGCTTTTGTGAAAAAGATTCTGGAATGTTTTGCAATAAAGATCTCTCTCTCCCTTTCTCTTTCTCTTTCTCTCTCGCTCTCTCTACACACACACACACACACACACCCCTATATATATAGAGAGAGATATGTGTATATATATATGTGTGTGTGTGTGTGTGTGTATACAGAGATGTATGATGTATATATATATATACATCTATATGTGGACATATTCATACATCTATATGTGGACATATACAAGTGTATATAAGTTTGAACAATTGAGTTTGTGAACTCATCCTAGAAAAAGTGCTACATACCTCATTGATGAATATAACTATGTCATCTTCAAATTACTCCCCTTGGCCACTTAGGTTGACAGCTCTAATGGTCATTCCAGAAAAAGCATTCCAAAATTGCTCTGAAGGGTGGAGTAGGTGCTGGTGTCATGACGTGCTGCGTTGGCTTTGTTTACTATATGATGTGCATTAACAACACCGAATGTGCCTTTGGGACTGCTCCATCCAGTTGGAACTTAAAGTTCAAGGCAGGTGCCCAGTGCTGACCGCGGGGTCAGGTGGAACTGGAGGGTGTGCCCTCCTGAGGGTGTGGCAGGTGGGCTACAGAGCAGGGCCTGGAAATCACACAGGGACAACTGTCTGCATCTCTACTTAGCAGTGTCACAGAGATTCAGCAAATTCAGGAAAAGGAAAGAGAATTACAGATAAGACCCATAGAAATGATACCTAAATATACTTAACACAGTATTTAAAATCAAATATGTGGGAGAAAGTGAGCACACGGAGGAAAGGAAATGCAGAGCCAGTCAACCCTCCTGAGGAACGCGGGAAGATGGAAAGTGGAAGTACTTTGGGAATGAGGGAAGGCGGAGAAGGGCAGCCGGAGCAGACACGGAGCTTGCTCAGTAGAGCTGCCTGGTGAGCTGAGCTGTGAGCTTGGCCAGTCAGGAACACCAAGGAGCAGAGACAGACTAAGCCCCGTCCAATGGCATTACAGTCCTTGGATCTTTGTCCTATTTTCTTATTTATTAAAACTGTTCCAAACCTCAAGCAAGTGCTGTGTTTTTCTGTCTATTCCTTGGTACAGTCCTTACCCCACCTGTAGCCCCTCTGCACTGAGACCCAGAATGGCCCCTCCCTGAAAGCTTTAAGACCTGTCACTGACAGCTGTGTGAACGAAAATGAGCATCTGGGGGAGGGGAGGGATGAAACAGCAAATCTACTTACAGCATCAAAGTCAAGTTGCGCTACGGGATGAAAATTGCTGATGTTATATCCTACGTGCATCTCTTTATCCCCAGTAGAGAAATTAGACTCTTTAACATAAAAACGAAGTGAACAGGCAATGCTAATGAGAAGCAGTTTGTGTGTTGCTCACTCTTGGGTAGGTCTGTAGTGATCAGATTCTAACAAGGCTTATTACATTTTCAAGGCTACCCAAATCTGTGGCAGGACAGGGAGGATTCCTTCTCAGGGGATTTCAAAGGTAGCCCGTGATTCTGTGTTTCCAGTGCACTCCCAGGAGGTGGCCAAGCTGCTGGTCTCCATGCCTGAGGGAGAGGAGAGAGGCTCTGCACTCAATGTTAAAGGTGAGAAAAGAATTTACAGCCTCCCTCCAAGCTCTGTCCACAGATGCTCCTCACACCTGGCTCCACTCTCTGCCTGACACCGCCTGGCTGTTCGCCAAAGTACCACGTAGTCCACTTGTCTCCACACCCATCAGCACACGTGCTCAGCTTTATCAACCACAGAAACTACGATAACAGGTTTGCGAGCACTTTCTCTGTGCAACATGTGTGCTAAGTGCGTTATATATTGATCCTACTCTCTATTCCCTGCTTTTATTTTCTTTATAAATGTCTCTTTGTGTGTTTTTGCCCCATTGGAAAATGAACTTCAGCAAAGCAGATACATCTTCAACTTATGGTTTTCTGCGCTTTCCCAAGGGCCTGGGATATGTCAAGGCACATTAGTAAGCGATTAATAAATAATTTCAAAGCAAAAAAGAAGAACTGGAAAAGGTAATCAGTGTCAAATATGTATTTTTTTATGTTATAGATGAGAAAACTAATATTTAGTTACAGTAGAGTCATGCCTTTGAAATCATTCAATATTCCTCACCACTATGCTGTACTTCATTTTAACACAATTCCTATCAACAAATTTGGTCCATATCACAATTGGTGATTTCCCATAGTCTTACCTATTATCCATAAAGATAGGTAAACAAAATCCTGGCTTGACTCAGTCAAAGACTTCAACTTGAAAGTTTGAACTCAGTCTTAGACTCACTCTAAGACTTCAGCTTTGCAACCTTCAACTTGCAAGTCTAAGATTTGCAAGCTAACTCCTATGACTTAATAAAAAACTACAATAGTAAAAAAAAAATAAATAAAAAAAAAACACAATAGTCTAAGACTTGAAAGTGGCTTTGGGAGAGATTCCATGACTGCACCAGATGTCAGAAGAGAAACTCCTGCCACCTGTCAGAACTGTCAGACTCTTTCCTCTACCTTGATTATACGTCTGTTAGCAGCAGAGTTCAGAAACATAAGATAATACAGCAAGGAAGAAAGAAATGAAGAATTACATGAACTTAGATTTGAAAGACAATGGTTTATTGGAAGCAGAACTACCAGGTTTCATATTATATAGTCAATGGCCTCCTCTCTTGTCTTCAGAACCGGATCTTGGTTCTGTGGCTGTTCCATTGTTTTGCCTCTGGGTGAGCTCCTGGAAGGCAGGGCCTCCGTCTTGTCACTTCTGTGTCCCTGGGTCAGGGCTCAGGGAACGTTGTTGCATGGTGGTATTCCCCAAGCTAATCTAAAAGATGTGCTTAATATAAAGCAAAGATAAGATGAGCAAAGGGGATAAAAAGAAGTCAAAAAAAGATGAGAAATAAGAAGTAAAAGAAGAAATAGGCCCAGATAAAAAAGAGTAACTCTGTACATGTAATGAAAATGTCAATTAACTAATTTGGAAAAGGGGAAATGGATGAGGGAAAGAAGAGAAACCAATAGACAGCTGTATACTCACAGATTTAGCAGGGAAGTGGGGAGGTCGTGGGCTGGGGGGCAGCAAAGGCAGGAGCAGAAACATCCCCAAAAAGCAGAGTCCTGGGTATCATGCAATTTTCTGTGGAAAAGGGGCATGTACAAGGGTTTATACAATGAGTAAAGATTATTTGTAATACAAATGGTTGTTGAGCATTTAAATGTGCAACATTAAGCTTAAATTTTGGCTTCTATAAAAACATGAGATGGTTGTAGTCCTATAATTATGTACAGTTAATATATGTCAGCTAAGAACAGTAAAAAAAATATGCTTCTGTAATTGTGCAAAATTGGTTCAACATCTGAAAATCAATTGATGGAGTATATCAATAAAATAAAAAATAAAATAAAATCTTAATAGGTGCAGAGAAGGTATCGGACAAAACCCAACATATACCTATGATTTAATAAAAACACAACAGGCTGGATGTGGTGGTTTAGGCCTATAATTCTAGCACTCTGGGAGGCCAAGGCCAGAGGATTGCTTGAGCTCAGGAGTTGGAGGCCAGTCTGAGCAAGAGCAAGAGTCTGTCTCTCCCAAATACAGAAAAACGTTATCCATGCACAGTGGTGTGTGCCTATAGTTCCAGCTAATCTGGAAGCTGAGCAGAAGAATCTCTTTATCCCAAGAGTTGAGGTACCAGTGAGCTCTTATGATGCCATTGCACTCTAGCTGGGGTGACAGAGTGAGACTCTATCTCAAAAAATAACAACAAACACTCAGTAGATTGTAAACAGAAGGAAATTTAACCTCATACAAGGCATGTACAAATGACCCTCAGCTAACAACACACCTACTGGTGAAAGACGGAATGCATACCCCTTAAAATCACAAAATGTGATAGTAGAGATTGTTGTCAGGGTAATTATGATCTTGTACATAAAAATGTCCTAAAGAGTACACTAAAAATTATTAGAACTAAGAAATGAGTTTGGTTAGGTTCCAACATACAGGATAAATAGGCAAAAATCAATTTTATTTTTATGCTTTCAATAAACACTCTGAAAATAAAATACACAAAAAAATTCCACTTATACCAGCATCAAAATGAGACAGTAGTAAACTTAATGAAAAGAAATATGAAATTTATATTCTAAAAACTACAAAATGTTGTTGAAAGAAATTATATAGGCCTAAATAATTGCAGAACATTCTAAGTTTATAGATTAGAAGACTTAACATTATTAATATGGACATTCTCAGAATGATCTAAAACTCAATCTGATCTCCATTAGAAACTTAACTGACCTTGTAGAAATTGACAAGCTGATTTTAAAATTTATATGGAATGGCAAGGGACACAGAATTGCCAAAATAATCTAGAAAAAGAACAGAGTGAATGGATTCATATTTCCTCATCTCAAAACCTATGAAAGTGGCACATGATAGACATACAGATAAAGAGAATAGAATTAGAAATCCAGAAAAAAAAAACTATGCTTCTATAGGGGAGTGACTTTTGACGAGGTTGCTGAGACCATTCAGGAGAGAAAAGAATCATCTCTTCAATAATGGTTGTGGGACAATTGGATAGTGACATGGAAAAGCATGAACCTCATAACATATGTAAAAATTAATATTTTTTAATATTAAATCTAAATGTAAGAACTAAAACTATAAAAAATTTACATTAGAACATAGGAGTATATCTTCATGGCCTTAGACTTGGCAAAGGATTCATCGGTGTGACACCAAAATCATAGGCAACAACAGAAAAAAATATACAAGGTAGACTTCTTCAAAATTGAAAACATTATTCTTCAGAGGACAGTTACCAAGTAAATGAAAAGATAGCCCACAGGGTGGGAGAAAATATTTTCAAATCCTATATCAGATCAGGGATTAATATCCGGGATCTATAAATCACTATCAGAACTCCATATTTAAAAATAATAAAAATAGGAAAAATAACTAAATAGATATTTCTCCAAGGAAAACATATGAATGTTTAAAAAACACAAGAGAAGATGTTTGCCATGATTCTTAATCATGGAAATTCAAACTGAAACTATAATGAGAAGCTATTTCATGCCCCCTAATTTGGTTAGAATGAAAAATCTGTAATAATAAGTTTTGGTGAAGATATGGATAAATTGTCAATTGGATGTACTGTTGGTGGAATGTTGAATGTTGCATCTTCCTTGGAAAACAGATTGCCTCTTTCAAACAATTAAACTGTGAATTATAATATAATTTTATAGTATGACCCAGCAATTCTATTCCTGGGTGTATACATAAGAGAAATGAAAACATATATTCACAAGAAAACTTGTAAATGGATGTTCAGAGTAGCTCAAATATCCATCAACTAATGAATAAGTAAAATCGGGGCTTTATCATACATTGGAATATTATTCAGCCATAATAGAAATGGAAAACCCATTCATGCCACAATGTGGAAAAATTTGGGATAAACTTCAAAAACATCTGGCTAAGCCAAAGAATCTGGTCACAAAAGGCCGCATAGTACATGATTTCATTCATGTGTAATTTTAAGAAGTAATAACAGTATATATACAGAAAAGCAGATGAGTTGTGCTGAGGACTTCAGGGGTGACAGGGGACAGGGGAAGATACCTAAAGGGTGCAGGTTTCATTGTGAGGCAATGGGGATGTTCTGAAATAGACCCTATGATGATAGTTGAACCTATCTGTGAATATAGTAAAAATAATTGCAATCTACTTTAATAAGTAACTTGTCTGATAGATACGTGAAATGTATCACAATAAAGCTGGTAAATCTTTACAAAGATGCTTCTGAAGAAATTTTAGTTTCATAGGTTCATTTATTTATCTGAAAGATACGAAGAGCCCGCTCACTTTCCTGCACTCTCTGGACACTGGAAATAACAGGAGCGACAGAGCTGACATTGTCTCTGCCAGTGCAGGCTGCACCCTTTCTTGTCCCTGCCTGTAGGGGTGAATGCAGTCACCTCAGTGGGTGCTTGTTAGGCATTTGTTGAGCATCAGCCTGACAAACCACAAGGCCATGGTCTATGTCCTCAAATCAGCTCATGAGAAAGGCATCATTGGTGAGGAGATGGCAGAGCAGATGTGTGAGCCAGCTAGAAAGTGCCCAGTGAATGCAGCCTTTGGAAGCCTCCTGGGGCAGTGATGCCCAAGCTGTCTCTGATAGAGAACCTGGCAGATCAGAGGCAGGCACAGAACTGCAAGTGGTGAGGGTCTTGGGGAGGCTTCTTTTTGACTTCTTCCCATCTGTCTCCCACCCTCATATTGCCTAGACACTCCTGCAGCAAAAGCGAACCTGGCTTGAGGTTCCAGGGAGGGGGTTGTCTGAAGTGATGAGGAGAGGCAGGAAGGGAGATGGCCAGGGGCAGAGGAGAGACCAGAGGGAGAGGAATTCCTCAGTGTATTACTAAGTATCCAGAGCTGAGAAATCTGGCAGGATTGAGGATTTAGAAGACTGAGTGGGCCATAAAAAGCTTAGCCATCTGTTTAAGAATAATACCTTGGATTTATAGAGCACATTGACTTCCAAAGCACCTTCCTATTTATTTCCCCTACTCTCCGTCTGGCTGTGGGTGAGGTACAGGCCCGCTGAAGGGAGAGTCTCAAGGTCTCTCTGAGCTCCTGCCAGGGACAAAGCCTGCAGAATACTCCTCCATCCCCACCGAAGCCCTAGAGCCCTCCACCCCATTAAGGGGGCAGTAAAAGAAAGATATTTTCTGGGGCCCGAGCTGCAGACAGACACTGTACCGAAGGCTTAAGAGGCATTTAATTTTCACAATATTTTCCTGAAACATGGATTTTAGCCCACTCTTCCTAACAAGGAAGGTGAGGGGCTGTCCCATTAAGTAACATACCCAGGGCAACTCAGCCACTGAACCCCAGTGTCATTCTCCCAGGCAAGTATGTTTACTTTCTGCCGCCTTCCCTCACCCTGCTTCCAAAGGGCAAGGCCTTTGCTTCTGCTGAGTAACACTGAATCTGTGACATTGCTGATGCATAAATGAGGACTCAAATAATTTGAGGATGGTTCTTCCTTAAACTACGAGAACTCTCTAAGATAAGGGAGCCATTGGTATAAGGATATATATATATATATCTGACATATACATATGATCTGTGCATGAAACATAAAATTAATGTGTGTAGCTTATGGTGTGCACCTAATAATATAAAAATAAGTGCAGATATACATTATATGTACACACGTACTTACATATATGTGCACACACTCACACACAGAGCCTTGGTGACCCGTTTGCTGGTTGACCCACTGAAGTTGACAGAGTGAAGTCAGCCGGGAGGGTCAGAGCAGCAGGTAAGGGAAGATGTTCACCTTTGGTGACCTTAATTGGAGGTTGCTGGGGATCAGAGAGCATCAGGAATAGTGGGGTGTGTAGTGGGCATTGGTCAGGAAGAAAAAGAATACCATTAGATCCCAAAGGCCTCGGGTAACTTGGACAATAATCCTTAGGGTTGATTTGCTGAGGTGTTCGCATTTTCGAGTACATTAAATTAGAAGGATGACTACAGAAATGAAGCCAGTGAACTTGATATTACCTGTGAATTGCTCTGAGAATTAGTTACATCAGCATTTTCTTTCTTTTTTTTTTTTTTTACTTTTAGCATATATTTGAAAGGCGCTTATGCCCCTTTGGCTACAACCCAGTAAATTTAAGTAATAAAGCAAAGATACCCTTCTGGAAGGACAAAATATATAAAGACAAAAACATCAACTATAAATCAATGCATATTGATTTAAATAAATAGGTTCATTGCCCTGTGGTAACCCTAGCTGAGAGGCTGAGCAGAACAGTCTCCTTTGCTTAGAAAACCAATGTTTTTGTATTTCTGAGCCAAAACCCCAAGGAGTATTTCCTCCAAGACTTAATTTGCGTGTACTATCTTACAGTTGCAGATTTTACCCAGATGCTATGCACATCCAAGGCAAATTGCTGGGAATCAGCTATGCCATAGGTCATAGGTCAAAGTGTGGCATGAATGAGATACATCTACAAAGAGGGATGAGGGCAGCTGCCTCCAAAGTACAACTGGGAGCGTCTGTGTGCTGCTGTTGTGTTATCCCTAAGTGGGCGCCACTTAGTGTCCCAGTGGTCAGACACACTGTGGTAGGACTTCACCCACATTAATTGCGTCCATGTATTAAAAACTGGGCTGCTGAATGTCGTCTCCCTCCTACAGAATGCTCTGGCCAGAATAGTCAAGGTCACATGCTGGGAAGGAAGGCCACTTCCCGTGGAGCACAACCCCGGCAGCACCAGTGGAAGAGCCCAGGCTCTGCAGATCTCACCGTGAGTGGCGGTGGGGTCTCTCCGTCATTAGGGGCGTGTTCTTCATTAGGGGCGTGTTCTTCAACAAATCCATTTTTTACTTCTGGGTGGCATAGTCTTCGCCTGAAACATAAGGATCATATTTTCTGGCTCAAAAGTTCCTAGTACATCACTTTCCTTTGATATGGGAAAAGACAAAGCCCAGTGTAAGGTGAAAGTTGTAGATTTTGAAACTGGAGATTCCCTTTCTTCCCAGCTTCTGTCTGCACTCCTGCCTCACACCCTGGAAGCACTGGAGGCTGCTTGTCATCCCAGGAGGATGGCGTCCTTAGCTCAGCATCTCAGTGCTAAGAGGAAGCTGCAGAATGCATTCAGATCCACGGAGGGACAGTCCACGGGAAAGGACTCAGGCCTGGACGTGAAACACACATTCCAGCCATCAGGACCTTCCTGTCAGGGACGCCACACCCACTCTCTCCACTAAGGAATACTGGAAGAGTCTGACCACAGAAAATCCCCCCCGCCCCCCATCAACCCCTGCTCCCAGAAAATGGTCATTTACACAGAACCCTCTGCACCTAACATTTAGTAATCTTTCCTCTTTCTGAAGCCCACGTCTGTTTGGTTGCCCCATTCCAGACAACCAAGGCCTGAGAAATGCACTTGAAGATCAATTAGAAACTCCCTCTGATTCCTCAAATGCCCCCTTGATAGAATGTGACGTGTGCCCATCAGGGCTTCCTCTTTTTACCCTATCAAACTTTTTCTCCTTTCAATCATCCTCAAGCCCTTGCGGAAACAAAAGTGAGGGCAGCTGGGCTTTCTCCACGCAAGTTCATGAAAAAACAAATTGCAAATTGCTTTGGCTCCCATGGGCTTTTGAACACGGACAGCAGGGAAGGATTTAAGCTGAGCAGGAAAGTGCAGCATACACGTGCTACCCATGCCCAGGAGTCTAATTACATGAGTATGTCTGCAGATCGATACCCAAATCTGCAAGCGCATATATCGTAAATTCCGGCTTTGGGTGTATTACAACTTGGTGTTGTTTTGGGAGTGGGCTTGTTATTGGGAGAGTGGTGTCCTTATAGAGATGAGCCTTCCCCCCAGCCAGCCCTCTCTCACCCATGCGATGCCTTCTTCCACGGGAGGATGCATAAGAAGGCCCCCACCATATGCGGCCCCCTGCTGTGGATGTCATTCACAGTCTCCAGACCATCAGCCAAATACATCTCTGTTTATTTTAAATTACTCAGTCTGTTCTATGCTAGCCCAGCAGCACAAAACAGACTTAGACACAATGATTGCTTTTCTTATTATTCCAACGTAGACTGTGCTGTTTCTCAACTTGGCTGAGTTTTCCAAGAGACCAGAGCATTTTGACAGGTGGGTAGTTGAAACAGTGTCTTGTCTCTGGTTGGGGGGGATGGCAACTGACAGAGCATGGAGGTACTGAACTAAGTGCTTCAACTCTGAGCTTCATGATTCAGGCAGCAAGTTAATTCTATTCCTTTTCCAGAATGAGAAGGCTGAGACACAGTGTCCGAGGTCCTTGCCTGTAGTGACATGACTCATAAATAGTGAGACAAGGATTTCAAAGGTGAGTCCACAGCTAAGATTTTTGTACGGCATCAATCTTTGTCTAGCTTAGATCTTAGACTTTTTTGTAAGCCACAGAAACTAACTTGTCAGTCTCTACTGCTTCCAAATTTTCTAAAGCTATCTCAATGTCATTTAGCAGAAAACTCACCTTTCATGCAAATCCCACTCTCAATATAATGAATTCCACCCAGCCATTCATTTTTATAGACTTTTTTTATACAAACATACTGCAAAGGTGTTTCAGATTGCGTCATATAAATCATAATGGTGGGTTGATGGTTGTTTTTCTAGACACTTTTTTTTCTTTCCTCAAACCTCTCCTATTGTTATTAAATCAAGAAAATGTTTACAGATTTTGATGGAAATAACACAAAGAAGACAAGATACTCTGTGTATGCTAAAGGGCTGCCTAAATGAATCATTAAGATCCAGCCTCGTAGACATATTCTCATGGCAAACAGATTCTAGGGGAAGGTGAAGTTCAAAATATACATATGTAGATTATGCAAATAAACCTCCACTGTTGAAATAATACTGTTGAAGTCATAAAAGGTTAAATACTATTTGTTTAATTTTATTTTTGAAATGGAGATTTCATTGGTTTTGTGGAAAGTTTCTGCCTGTGATATAATTTTGGAACTTTACAGGCTGCATTCACCAAGGGGACACCCACTGGTAAGACAAAGAACAGTCTGTAAATTGAACTGCCCATTTTGAAAACAGTAGGGTCATAAGTCTGTTCTTAAGATCTTCCAACTCATTTTCCTTGGAACTTTTATTTTCTCAGTGGAGAAAGGTGATGAAGAGGTCTTTTAGCTGATAATATGAGAATAGTATTTTAAAGACCAGCTGGGTGTAGGCAGTCCAAGATCCAAGGCAAGAACACCTTGTCGTCTCAGTATAGAAAAAGTAAGATGGTCCTATTAGACTAAACAGGTTAAAGAAACAGAAAGTAGGGTGTGGAGAGGATGGAGAAGAGAGTACGTTAGGTAGAGGAAGACAGGATAGGCAAAGACCAGGGTTTTCAGGAGCAAGGTCAATGTTTATATTTGATTCCACAAGCAACAGGGAAACCATGGGAACCCATCAGGTTGTATCAGTCAGATTTTGAGTAGGAATCATTTAGTGCCTTTCAAAGGGTTCAGATCAAAATAATTTTATGAATAGAAGTTGAAAGGTGTGAGCCAGGAAGAAACAAGGGTTGCTGGGGATGCCAGTGATTAGCAGTGTTGGAGGCTCTACCGCTCATCCTGAAAATGTGATCCCCGTCTGCTGACCTACTTGGATTGTTCAGCAGAACTAGCAGAGTCCATCAAGGCACAGCACAAATAGAAAGCAAAAGTGAGCAAGCCAGAAAGCAAAAGGAGAGCAGGGCAGCCAGCATGAATGGAAAGCAAAAGGAACTTTGCACAGACTCTAGAATAACAGAGAGAACGCTTACTTAAGAGAATTATAGCGCATGTCCAGAGAGGTGAAAGTGGGTGAGAAGGGATACCAGCACAAAGGTGTAGATCTCCTCTTGTTCTCCCTTTGAGATCGCTTGTGTAACTTTCTCATCGTCTGTCTGTGTCTCCAGGCCCCTTTGTCCCCTTTCCATTGGTTACTGGTTATCATGGTGACGACATACCCGCATCCTGTCCATCTCTGGATGAAATTCTTGAGAGCTGTTCCCCTGATTTTACCAATCCTTGTGACTTTTGTGGTATGCAGTGTTCTACAACCATCTCACATTCAAATATGGAAACTGTATTGCAGGCAGATATCTTTGGTTAATTTAGTCACAGGGTCACCATAATGTTTGTGGCTTCCTTATTCAGCAGCCCAGGTTTTTTTTGAATCCTCCCAGAAGCGCTTTTCTTTGTCCCTTTTCACTTTCCTCTAGGACAGGGGTTCCCAACCTTCCTCATACCGTGACCCTTTAATACAGTTCCTCATGTCGTGGTGACTCCAACCGTAAAATAATTTTTGTTGTTACTTCATAACCGTAATTTTGCTACTGCTATGAATTGTAATGTAAATATCTGATATGCAGGGTGGTCTTAGGCGACCCCTGTGAAAGGGTCATTTGACCCCCAAAGGAGTCGTGAACTACAGGTTGAGAACTGCTACTCTAGGAGGTGTGATCTGAAATCAGGAAGGGAAAAATGAACAACCACCACTCTGGCTGCTTCCTGCTGCAGGGGGCTTTGCCTACCGATCACAGACCCTCCTGAGGTTCCCTGCCCCAAACAGGGTTCAGAGGGTCAGAAGCTTCTGGCCACTTGGTTAACAGTTTCCATCAGTATTTGTTGGAATCTCTGCATCACTATTATATATATATATATATTTTATACATACATATATATATATATAATAGTGATGAATATGTAGAATGGAATATATCATATACATAATATTTATACATTTTATATATATATATATATTTTTTTTTTTTTTTTGAGACAGAGTCGCACTTTGTTACTCTGGGTACAGGGCCATGGTGTCATAGTTCACAGCAACCTCAAACTCTTGACCTCAGGCAATCCTCTTGCCTCAGTTTTTCAGTTTAAGTAGAGATAGGGTCTTGTCTTACTCTTGCTCAGGCTGGTCTCCAAATCCTCAACTCAAGCAATTCACCTGCCTCAGCCCCCCAGGGTGTTATGATTACAGGTGTGAGCCACCACACTTGGACTTATTAACTTATTGTGAAAATGTTGTAGCCTGGAAGACACAAACTGCAACTTAGTTGGGATATGTGTAAATTACAGTACTTGAGTTTAAGTAATCAACTGCATACAGACTGTATATGAAATGTTGGTAAACATGACAATTTAATTAAAACATTTTAAATAAACGATTCCTGGTTTCAGCTCCAACATACAAATAGCTTAGAAGTTGTCACTTTTAAAAATAAAAAATGTAGAAAAAAAACCTAAAAATCAGCCTGCTTTTCTCAGACCCTTCAGAAAGCTGAATTTATAGGATAAATTATCGAACTGAACTTTTTAAAAATGCAAAATTCATAGAATCACAGGTAAATTTGCTTACCTGGGGTAGAAGATGTTGGAGCCATGAACTTATTAAATGGTATTAATAAAAATTGCTGGTGATGGAGTGTGGTTAGTGTGAGGATGAAATCTCCATAATATTCTGGAAGCTCCATGAGTTTTACCACCAGGACCTTGACCATGTGCTCACAGTGCAGTGTGTAGGCAGGAGAAATACCCTCCTGTTTGTAAGAAGGGGATAGGAAGAGTAATTTTTATAGGATACACTGGAAACTTTTCTATAATAAAGGTCTACTTTCCAAGGAAAAGTGCTTTATCAGAGCTTTGTTGCACCTTGGGGAAGTAATTTTTAACTGTTCTAGACCTCTCTAGCCATCCTGTTTCACCCCAGAGTGGGGTAGGTTAGAAAAAAGTTGATTTTTGTCTTTAAATTATGAAGTTCACCTCCCAGAGTCTCAAGCCCATTAAAATATGACTTAATCATAAGACTGTATAATTTTTCCCCTTCAATACACCTTATACCCACAGCAACATGGTTTCAGCATAATGTCAGTGGTTACAGTTAGAGAGTCACAGACAAGACGTGGACTCTATTTGACAAGGAGCTCTCAGAGAGGCCCAAAGTCAAAGTGGGAGTAAAACAAGGATACTAGAGGAATTTGAAGCCTCTGCCAAATAACATTCATTAAACACGACTCAACTCCTAAAAGGATGAACCTAAAAACTCACACTAAAGGGCCATTTACCTCAATCCCCATTATATGTTCCATCGCTTCTGGCTTTAGAAAAAAAGCATTCAATTCATATGGAAAGGAAAGGAAGAAAAATGTTCTGATGAGGCAATGCAAGCATCAGACCAGACCAAGAGCCAGGCACACACTGCAGTCCCAGCTACTTGTGAGGTTGCGGTTAGTGAGCATAGTATGAGCCCAAGAGCTTAAGGCTGCCATGTGCAATGATCACATCTGTTAGGAGCCATTACACTCCAGCCTGGGCAGCACAGCCAGACCCAGTCTTTGAAGAAAAAAAAAAAGAACCAGCCTCAGATGTTGGAATTATCAGAACAAGAATTTAAAACAACTCCGAATAGTATGTTAAAAAGCCTAACGGAAAAAAATAGACAAGATACTACCGCAGATGAGTGGGGTCAGCAGAGAGAGAGAGGCTCTCCTACAGAGTCCAAAGGAAATGTTAAGAAACAAACTTAATGCCACAGAAACAATGTCCATGGAGGCATCTGCACAATCTGAATGTATTACAACTGCATAAAACACCTTACTGAAGTAGTAGGGAACTAAGGTGCTGAGGCAAGTAATTTTGTAAATAAGTAGAATTTGAAGGGTCAAAAGGAAAAAAATATATAGTACATAAGTACTGTACTGTACTCTAGATATTAAACTAATTTCCTATGAGGAAATATTTGTATAACTGAAATATGTAATAAAAACAAAACAAAAATCAGAAAGCAGTAAAAATGAAAGAATATTCAGCCTTTCTCATTATCTAGAATTTTTTAAATGTCTTATTGTATATTAAGTTTTTATAAATTAAACTTTTTTAGAATAGATAGTAAATCCACTATAACATGGTAAAATTATTGAAAATACTGTACATAACTGCCAAACTAATACAGGAGAAAATAAATTAAGTAAACAATGTTAAAAAGAATATAGTAAAAAAAAAATAAAAATAAAAGAATATAGTAAAAAGATCAAAAAGGACATAAACCTTTCAAAAAAAAGAATATAGAATAGAGGAAAAACAAGAAAAATAGCAAGCTAGTCGATCAAAATCTAAATATATCAATACTTAAATTAAATATAGGAATTCTAAGTGCTCCAATTTATAGAAAAAGATCAGACTGAATAAAATAAATAAGAAAGCATGCAAAACACAAGGATAACTCCAATAAATATAAATAGTGCTGTTATAGATAACAACGTATGTTAAAAAAAAAGGAATAGAAAAGTCATCTCACATAAATAATATAAAAATTGATAATTAGAAAAGGTACACTATAAGAAAATAAAACATTAACATATTAAGAATAATATTTCAGGCTTGGGGCCTGTGGCTCAACAGGCCAAGGCACCAGCCACGTACACCTGAGCTGGTAGGTTCGAATCCAGCCTGGGCCCACCAAACAACAATGACGGCTGCAACCAAACAATGGCCGGACATTGTGGGGGGCGCCTGTAGTCCCAGCTACTTGGGAGGCGGAGGCAGGAGACTAACTTGAGCCCAGGAATTGGAGGTTGCTGTGAGCTGTAATGCCACATCACTCTATCCAGGGTGACAACTTGAGGCTCCGTCTCAAAAAAAAAAAAAGAATAATATTTCATAATAACACAAGTGGATGACCCAATAGGAAAATAAAAAAACCTAAAATTGTTTACTGTTAATAACTTAATTTTGAAATAAATAAAGTTAAAAAAAAATATATAGAGGTAAAGACTAATCCATAATCATAGGGAAGATATTTAACATATATTGCTCAGTAACAGAGAAAAATGACAGACAAAAAAATTAGTAAAAATATGATATTTTGCCAGTATGAATAATACTGAACAATGCCTAATTCTTTTTTAATGTGCATCATATTTAACAAACTTAAATTTATACTAACTACTAGTATAATTATTATTCTTAATATAATAGGTACAGTATACTATGGAATCCATGCACTTCAAAGAAGTTGAAACCATACAGAATATAATCTCTGACTATAGTTAATTTAAACTAGAAATGAATTATAAAAACATAAGCAGAAGGTTCTGTGTCTCCATGTTTGGAAATTATTTTATAGATCTTTACGTATCTCATTTGTAAACAAAGAAACAACAATGGAAAATTAGAATTATTTTGAACTGAGTAATAGTGAAAATATAAACTATCAAAATACAGAAGTAGCAGCTAACTGTATTCCGAGAGGGAAGTTGATAGCCTTAAAATTAAAGTGATGGATATTGTAACACCCAGATCTGATCATTTCATATTGTATCAAAAGTATTACATGTGTCTCATAATTATGTATGATATAATTATTGTGTCCATAAAAGATTAAAAGCATAAAAATGCTAAATATAAACAAATAAGACTAAAAATTAATTACATATGTATTCCAAAGACTTAGTCAAGGATCCATAAATTAGGGCAGTGCCTGTGGTTCAAAGGAGTAGGGCGCTAGCCCTAGATGCTGGAGGTGGTGGGTTCAAACCCAGCTCCAGCCAAAAACTGCAAAAAAAAAAAAAATAAAAAAAAATCCACAAATTAAGCCCAGAAAAAGTTTAATTATGCCAAAAGTTAGGACAACTGCATTAACTAATTAAAGAAAGCACAATATATACAGTATTATATAGAGTATCAACAAACCAAAAATTCATTCTTCAAAAGGCATCAAAATTTGATGACGTAATAAAGAACAAAACAATAAATTACGAGCATTAGGAAAGATGAGTGATTATCATTATAGATGTTGCTACAATAAAAAATACTGAGGATATGGGAAGAACTTTATGGTTATTTTAAAAAATGCTTCAGGTACATGTAGCATTTAAATATTAAACACTTCTAATATGTTCCAAATATTTGATGAAAAATAAATTTTGCATGACATATGTCAAAGACTAGAACAAGAAGACACGATTGTCAGTTCATTCTGTGAATACTACGTAATAAGGATGAAAAAACCTAACGAAAAAATTATAGGAAAATAAAGTTAAAAGCCATTTTTTACATAAACAGCCATAAGTAGGACAGTATTAATCCTAATTCAGTGATATTTAAAATAACAATACACAGTGGCCAAGTTGTATTTATTCCAAAAGAAAAATGTTTTCTCAACCTTTGAAAATAGATCATTATAACTCCTTCCATTAATTAAATCATAGAAACAAATCCTATTGGATGCAGAAAATCTCAAAGTATGCATAAAAAAGTAATTTCAAATATTTAACACCAATTTATCTTAAAAGTAAAACATATTTGAATAAAGACTTCAGTATAAAATATGAATAAACCAGTAATTCTGTATTTGATAATTGAATTTCTACAAGAAAACAAATATATAACAAATTCAAAATTAATAATAACCTCTTGGGAGATAAAATGGAGTGGATTTATACTATTGTGATTTTAATTAAATACTATACAGAAAGCTCTATGTAGTGAAATGAGAAAAGAATATAAATTAAGTATATAAATATTGGAAAGGAAAAAGATGGACTGTTATTAATCTAAAATGTAAAAAAAGACGCAAATACATGAAATCTTATGAAAAACTTGAGTGAACTAGATCCCTTTTAATCAAGACATCACAGGTTAAAATAAAGTTCTCCTATCCCCTAAAATCTGTCAAAGAATGCATTGCTCCAAAGAGAGGGTCTTGCAAACTAAGCAAAGATGAGGTCAACAAGAAATAAAAGCGAATGGGCTTTGTCTCTTCCAGACAACAAATTCATGTCAAGACTGTGTCCATATCAACTTTTATGTGTATACTATCTGGATATCTAAATATAAAATACTCAAGAATTGTGAAAAGCACACTGAAAATTATTAATCAGCTCGAAAGTGTGCCTTCATTCATCTTCATCTTGGTTTGTATTTTAGTTGAAAATTTTGCACAATATTGAAGAGAGGGAGAAAAAAATACCATGTTTAATTTCTTTGTCACAACTTAAGCAATTGAGTAATAGGAATATACATTAAAAAGAAGTGTTTTATATTTTCTAAAGGATTTATTCAAATATATAGAAGAAATATTTTGTTAACTTTTCCCAAAATATCATCTTATTTTCTTAATTTATATTCATATTGACTTGGTTTCAAGTCTCTGATACTTTATAATTATCTAAAGTTTTATCAGCTCATTTATTCTTTTCTGGCATGAACTAATTGAATCTGGAATAATTAATGAGACTATATAGTTCATTTTACTGTAAATAATGAATCATCAACAATTATTAATTCACCTTTTTAAGAGTTAGAGTTAATGCAGTCTAAACCGTCTTTTCTTTCTTTCATTAATTTGCACTGAGTGCTGTCTTGTTTTAGCAATTAATATTGTTTATTTATGAGTACATAAATGAATTTTAAAATCCATATCATTAACACATGAATTTAATTTAAAAGCTTACTTTTTATGTTTGATAGTTATTTGTCCAAATTTGTAGTATAATGCTGTTTTAATCAATGTGTACTACTAATAATTATGAAGAACACTTTTTTCAGAAAGAAAAAATATAATAATTCTTAAGGCCTTGTGGTTTTAAGAGATATAAATATCTAAATTCAAATAGATAAACATTTTGGTTGAGGGAATGCATAAAAAAGTATGAAACATTAAAGACTTTGAGTGATAAAATATGTTACATTAAGATTAAATTCTGTGAGAAAGTAAGAAAGGAAAATACAAAGTGAAGGAGAAAATAAACAGTATATATTTTTTATTTTTGAAAGGTTAATTTTTTAATTAAATAGCTGGAGGTATCTAATTGTAATGGTATTAGTATTTCTAATCGTTATAGTATTAGTATTCTACTGTATGCATTTCAAAATGATATACTACTTCTATTTTAAAATGTTGATATTTCAAGACATCAAATACATACCATATGTGATGGTCCTTGCAATACAATGTTTACGTATTTAAAAATAAGGACAAGACGTTCTGGATCAACTTAAAATGTACAAATATATTCATGAAGTTTCACATTTTCTTTAGAGGATATTAGGTAAAAACTTTTAAAGACCACTAGGCTATATCACTTATAGGTCCCTTGAAAATTGAGATTCTTGGCTTTGCACAAATTCAGTCTAGCTCAATTTCAAGATTAAGTATGTGGAATGTGGAACCTGGGAAGAACGTGTGAGAGGGCAAGTAATGGAACCCCAGACAGAAGACAGGCAGGTACTCAGCAAATCTGCTCCAAAATTTCTGGGAAAATCCTGGAAACAAAAGATACCTAATCCTGAGCCAGAAAACTCTTGCCGCAGATTTTTTTTTTCCTTTTAAAATTACTTATTTATTTTAACTAACAAATAAAACCTGTTTATACTGATGGCATACAACATGAGTTATCAAAATATGTATACAAAGGGTGCCAAAAAATGTACACACATTTTACACAAGGAAAATTATATTCAAATTGTAATAACATATACCAATAACAAAGATGAATACAAGTCACATTGACCATTGTTTGTACTTGCAGAAGTCAAACATGACTTGAGCATTACAAATTTAGTAAAGCTTTTTTTCGTGTTTAAAATGTGTACACATTTATTTTCGGCACCTTATGGAATGGCTAAAATAAGGTAATTAACATATACACTGCCCCATGTACTTGTCATTTTTTTTTTGTAATGAGAACAGTTAAAGTCTAATTTCCCAGCAATATTCAGTTATACACTACATTTTTAATAACTATAGTCACTTTGTTGTACAATAGATCTCTTGAACCACCCTCCCACCTCCATTCCCCGATAATACCATTCTTCTCTCTGATTTATGACTTTGAATTTTTTAAATTCCACACATAAGAGAAAATATGTAGTGTTTATGTAGTGTTTGTCTATTTTTTTTTTTTTTTGGTGCCTAGCTTATTTTGCTTAACATAATGGCCTTAAAGTTAACCCCTGTTGTCACAAATGTCTTTCTTTTTGAAGTACACAATTGCCTTGTACAGCGTACGTACTTTATCCATTCTTCTGCCGAAGGACTCTTTCCATACCTGGGCTGTTGTGAACAGTGCTGCAGTGAATAGCAATAGTAGATTTCTTGATTTCTTATGTAACATCTACCAGATAATGGCTGATTGCGGAGGACAGAGTGCTAAGGGCTGCATTTGAAGTGGTTTCAGTCTTTTGGGACCCACACTTGCCTGAAGAGTTCCAGTTCTCATTCTCAATCAAGTCATCCCTTCCCTGGACTAATTCTCCCGTGTCCTGGAAATTGATGCTCTCACTCTGCTTTCTCTCAATCATTTCGGTTTCTCTAGCTCTGAGCTAACATAGAGAGGAGTGCAGGCATCTCATCCTGTCTCTTCCTAGCTCTTCATAAGCCTGGCCTCAACAAGACCTTCCCAAAGCATCACTGTTGTGTTGGCAGACAGATCTGCACGGCTACAATGTAACTAACAGGGGTCAGACATACTCATGTTTATCACATACTCGCCTGTGTACTTGGGAAACCCCTGGTCATGACAGAAGGCTTGTCATTTCCTCAGAACTTCTTGATTAGGTCATTTCTATTTTCTAGCATACTGGAGACAGAACAATATCCATCAGGCATTTTCTCCCAGATTACGTAAAAATCCAGAGGAAGTGGGGGTTTTAATCTTGTTTATGTGGCTTTTATCTTTGTTTGCAATGACATAATTCTCTCAGATACCTCTCTGTCTCTGAAAACTAGTAACAAATATCTGTCAGCCTCCAGACCAGGAAGGAAGCTAACTTTGATGCCACCTCCACTCCCATGCCCAGGTATCCAACATGTGCAAATATTATTGTAAAGATTTTTATTATATTTCAAATTCTGTGCTTTTGTCCATCTGTTTTACCCTTTATCTTTTATCTTTATCGACAGTATAAGAAAAGAAGATACCCCCACTCTTGAATATTCTCAACAGTTCATCTTGTTCCCTAACTTGCTCAGATTTCCTGAGATCTATGCAATGTTTTTGAAGAATGCAGAGTTAATTTATCTAGTACAGACATGTAATATAATGGGATATCTAACTCAGAGCTCTGAGACCAGAGAGAAAAGAAGTTGGGTCGAATCAATGAAGTCTAAGGAGGTACCTAGGCTTGTATATTAGGCCCTGTTTATAGGGCCTGTATATGTGATTTAATTATCACACAGACCTACATAAATACGTTATAAAGATGATTCGATAGCCTATGTAACCAAAGTCAATGTGCACCTTACACAAAGATTGCAGAGCATTCCTAGAAATAAACACAGCTCTTTTAATAATTGCCTGGGATTCATTACTTTAGAAAGGAAATAAAATAATTTTTAAAAGTCCAGACATGCTCAGTTTCTAAGCATGCTCAGTGACATCAATTCAGTGAGTGCAACTCTCCATTTTATTTCATATTTCACAAAGTCTTTTATTTTAATAAAATCACCTGTTAGTAATGGGAATAAATCACTCTTTATTTAAAGTATTTTTTATTTAAAAAAAAGAAAAAATCATAAAAATAATTTCAAACTAAAATTTTCATTCTTCCCTAATACCCAGAGATTTCTACCTTTTTCCAGAAAGCCATTACTCATAATTTAAAACAGATACCCTTTTGTTGTTCTTGAAAAAGTATTCATGCTCTAGAATATATTGTAGAAACTTTATTTTTAAAAGCTTTCATGGACAATAGCTACAGACAAAAAATTTTACTTTGAAAAATCCAGTTAACACATAACCAACTTTTACTTATTTAAATTGGTTCAGAGTCTCTAAGTAATGACCATTCATTCAACTATCTCTCACATTTTCACAATCCTAATGAAGCTGTTCCCATATTTATATAGATATTTTCTTAAAACATGCTATAAACATGGGAATTCATTGATTCATCATCATATTCTTTTTGTCTGGCCCATGTGCTCTGAGTAAATTTCTGTCTCATACACTCAGCTCCCAGTTTTTTTTTTTCTTGTTGCAATAATGTAGCTTCTACAGTCTTTTCTTTAGACTCTATTATAGTACTGAGATTATTTCAATGCAATTCATCCACTTGTATATCTACTTCCTGCATTAAAAACACCAATCTCAGAAAAGGGGATAACACCTGGCTCATTTTGAAACTTCTAGTACACTGAATGGTGATAGGTGCACAGGCAAACCCCAGTAAATGTCAAGTGCATCAGTAATGTGTAACTTGGGGTTTTCTGTCTCATGAACTCCATTTTTCCTCCCTCCCGGTTTTTAAAAGTTAAGCATTCTAACGTAATATTAATAATCATTTGACCTTAGACTAGGAGAAGAAGGCTTATTGGCAAGTAGAAAGTTTGTCTCAGAAAGGATCTATATTGGTCAATCTGAAATAGTTAACACCTCCTCCATGGAGAATTGTGTGCTCACAAGTACACAGTTGAATCTCTAAAGGAGTGAACAGTCCTGCCAAGCATAGGATGGGAGCAGGAAACCTGGGCAGACAAAAAAATAGGAAGGAGATAGACTAGCAGGAGAAGGTCGCTCAGAGACTGATTCTGTTGGAGCCAAACAGAAGATTAAACACGGTGCTCTCCAGGCTCTGCCTGTGTGTGACAATTTACCTGGTCTTGTGTTAATACATACTGCCTACTAGTTTTTTGGACATTTTGGGGCATAATGGGATCACAGAAAGAAAGAAATCATCCATCACAGCTGGAAGAGACTTTCACAGTGTTCCTAGATAATAATAGTTGTTTTATGAAAAGATTGATCAATTACTCGTTTCACCATTTCCCCAATAGGTACTTTCCATTCTTTGGAAAACAATTATGTGTCAAGCATCTGCCTTTGGATTTCTCCAGTTTGAATGGCCCAGAAACTGCTCATGTTTATCAACTTCTTCCCAAATTCCTACCTGGCCCATTGGTCCTTAACATTGACCACAAATCATTGACTCCAATTACCTCAGGGGATGATCCAGTTTTCATGTGAAGTATAGAATTTATTTTATACTAGGTTTCTAATTCAATCTGTGTTTCCATTCCTCCAAATTCAGATAATGTATTCCTTTTTACCATGTGACATTATCCAGTGTGAGGCACATAAAGAAGTTATTTAGTTTCAAGAGTATGATACAGAATGGAAACAGAATGAGAAAAGGTGAAGAGGCATTGTCAAAGTGATGTGATATAATTTATTTTATCAAACATTGATTCTCTAAATTAGAACACATTGATTAAATTAATATCAAAAGAGATCCAGTATATGAAATAGGGGAAAACACATAAAATTACAATTTTCAAAAACTATGTACAGACACCACTTGATATTTTTATGTAAATATGCTGTAGGCTCTGTTTCACATACTAAGGTTGCTACAAAGAAATTAGAATGGGATGTCCCACTAAGGGAGGAAATTGTAACATACTTATTGCTTTGGCCAGGAGATGAAAAGGGCTGTGAAAGAGGATCATTTTTTAATCTGGGACAAATATAATTATTTTCAAGATATTGGGAAAAATGTTCATTGAACAAAAAATACTTCTTTGAGTATTTCATTTTATATAAGGAGACACGGAAATTCACGTCATACTTTTTCTTTTTTTTTCTGCTTTTACTATTAAGAATTATGAAGCCAAATGAATGAGATGAGGCCCTGTGAGAATGCTTACATCTATGACGAAACTAGTTCTCTTGCTCAAGGCAGACACCACCCACTTTACACAAGTGATAAGGCACTTCTAGAGCTGTCTCTAGAACCTAAAGGGACTCTTCACAAGCGAAATATATATGAGCACAAATCTTCATGATGTTGAGATAGACATAGAGATATGTAGACACATAGATTATATGTATGTTATATATAATACATAACACATAGGCATTTATATATAATCTACGTGTTATAGATCATATATTATATACATATGACATACATATGATGTATATAATATGTCCCATATTATATACATATGATATACATATATAATAATCTATAACACGTAGATTATGTATATAAATGTCTATGTGTTATATATTATATATAACAGACATATAATCTATGTGTCTATATATCTCTATGTCTATTTATCTCAACATCATGAAGATTTCTACCTATATATATTTCACTTGTGAAGAGTCCCTTTAGGTTCTAGAGATATATATTATATGTGTATATCATATGTATATAATATATAATCTATAACACATGGATTATATATAACATATATAATATATAATATATAAATATATGTGATTATATGTCTATATATCTTTATATCTATCTAATCTTCTATCTGTCTCAACATTAGGAAGATTTCTACCTATATATAGGGAGAAAAAAATATGTGTGTATATATATCTCACTTGTGAAGAGTCCCTTTAGGTTCTATCTATATATAACATATAACATATATTATATATCAATGTTTATAATGATATATAATATATTATTTATAATAAGATAATATTTACAATAATTATAAATGATATATATTTATAATAATATAATATAAATTATAGATAATATATTATTTAATATTATATATAATTACATAATATATACATAATCTATGTGTCTATATATCTCTCTATCTATCTATCTATCTCAACATCATGAATATTTCTACCTACAGGGAAAAATTTATGAACAGAGAAGACGACATTGGAGAATTTGTTTAATTAATAAATATTTATTGCAAATGCATTATACACCAGATACCCTGAGACTGCAGACTGGTTCTGGTTTTTGGTCTGTTAGGAACTGGGCTGCACAGCAGACGGTGAGCTGTAGAACAGTGGGTGAAGATTGCCGGCATCGGCTGGGCTCCGCCCCCTGCCGAGTATTAGATTCTCATAGGACTGGGAGACCTACTGTAAACTACACATAGGAGGGATCTAGGTTGCACCTCTGCCTGGAAACCTAATCCCTGATGACCTAAGGTGGAGAGATAATGTACTCAAATCATCCTGCAACCATTCATCCTGCAACCATCCAAATCATCCTGCAACCACCTCTCCAGGCTGGGGAAAATTTTTCTTCTATGAAATAAGTCCCTGATGCCAAAATAGTTTGGGCACCACTGCTCTGTGATTGGGGATACTACAGATAAAAAAAAATAGAAGAAGAATTAATTCCGGGGGGAGGAGCCAAGATGGCGATCTGTAGCCAGCTTTCCGCAGAGGTCCCCGTCCAGAAGGAGAGTTAAAGGACAGAAACTCAGCAAGAAAGCCCATGGTTTGGATCTGAGCCAAAAGCAAAGGTCGAAGAGCGCACTTCAACCCTGCTAAGGCGACCTGAGACCCCGAGGACACAAACAAAAAGGTACAGAGCACATCACCAAGCGGACAGGAGTCCCCTCCCCCATGAGAGAGGTTCGCAGTATACTCCATACCT
>CAUYON010154099.1:0-12607 GCA_963573935.1 Arctocebus calabarensis
ATCCAAAATGAAACACTAAGTAACTAAGAGAGCAAGAGTGTTCGCTCCCTTTTTAGGGAGGTAGCTATCTACTAACAACTAGGACTGAGTTTGGCTCTGAGTAGCAGAAGATTCCTAAATAATATTGGCTTAAATGGGACCGACTTTTATTTCTCTTTCAAGGAGTTTTGGGCAGATGCAGTCTAGGATTGAATTGGCCAATTCCTAAGGGATCCAGGTTCTTTCAAACTCACTGGATTGCAATTCCTAGGATGCAGCCCTTATCCTTTTTTTTTTTTTTCCTGAGACAAAGTCTCACTTTGTTGCCCTTGGTAGAGTGCTGTGGCATCATAGCTCACAGCCACTTCAAATCCTGGGCTTAAGGTGATTCTTTTGCCTCAGCCTCCCAAGTCACTGGGACTACAGGCATCTGCCACAGCACCCACCACAACACCTGGCTAGTTTTAGAGATGCGGTCTCGTTCTGGCTCAGGCTGGTCTCAAACCTGTTGAGCTGAGGCAATCCACCTGCCTCAACCTCCCAAGCACTGGGGTTACAGGCGTGAGCCACCTTGTCTACCCTAAAAGACTAAAATATTTTGCTGTCACAGTTAAGAAATTTTGCTGGAAAGTGAATTTTAGTTCAGTGAATCTTTAAAAATCTAAAGAACCTAAGAACAAAAAATTGGTCTAATAATAAAATATATACAGGAAAGCTTTAATATGGGAATAATTTTTATAACATAGTATTATGGGAACTATGTTCAAACTAATGCACAAAATAAAAATTAGAATAATAAAAATATAATATAATTCCTAAGCCAGGCCATGTTCCATAATCTACAAGTGGCCTTATGGCCATATGGTTCATTTTTTATTAACCTCTGATCATGTTACTTCTAAAAAGCCAACTGAGGAGTAAACATTTTAGATTCATTATTTTCATTTGTACCATGTAAATAGATATTTGGTATTTTTTCCAGGTATATTTGCCCTGTAATGCCAGTCATCATTAGTCATTAGTACAAATGTGGAGAGCAAAAAGGAGAAAAATAAAGCTAAAACTTGGCTTTTCCACTCCTTGCTCAAAAATGGACATTTTCCCCAGTGGATTTTTTTATCACAAGACAACGATTAATGGATTGTTCTTGTGGTCACAATTCAGTCATGCCAGTCATGCCTTTGGTGTAAATTATTTTTTAACTGAACATTAGAATAGGTATTGGGGTTTTTACCATATTGACTGGTACTTTTGGAGCCCCAAAAAAGAAGGCTATAAAATATATGGTAGGAATAATGGTAATAATTCCAAGAAGTCATTTCTCTATGTAGGAGTGATAGCAGGGTCCAGAGAGTTCCATTAGAGCTTTGATGGGCTCACACGCTCTCCCCGAAAGTATATTTGTCACATAACCCACACATTTCTTAATTTTATAAATCTGTGAGCTAAAATGCCATTATACAAGGAAGTGAGGGGGTCAACTGTTTATCAGTCCTATAGTCGGATTGTTCATGGAAATCCATCATTTTAGAAATGTCCTTTATATAGTTAATAATTATATCAAAGCTTTTATACATTCTTTAAATTATTTGTTCCATAATTATCTGATGAGTGACTGCTATGGTCCACATGCTGTTATAAACATATCAATCAATTCTCACCCCTTGTCTTAAAGGACATGTATGATTTTATAGGGTTTGACATTATAAGTATTCACATCTCTAATTTATAGTTGCTAAGTAGTTTGAGCCTGAGAGTTGGGGGAGGGGAGTAGTAATTTAAAGTTTGTAAGGTAAGCATCCTTGACTTTGCCTGCAATAATTTCACACTGACACGGAGTTTATTACTAGCTTGTGTGTCATGAGTACATCTCAGTTTGCTCTGACAGTTCTGGTTTTTGCCTGTTATCCTATCATAATTGTTAATAGCCCTTTCACTTTCTTGTGTATTCCACTTTAGAAGATAATATATATATTTAGTTATGAGAACAAACGTCAGGCTCCTGGAGGCAGGCATGGCTCAGTACTCAATAACCATTAATCTAATTACTGCTAATGTTCTTTGTAGCAGTATCACTATCCTTGTCATTGTCATCTACCCTCTTGACATTTTGAGAAACTTGACCTGTCCATGAAACCAATGGATGTTATTACCAAATTAATCACTCTTTAATGACAATAAGTTTATTAGAATATATATATATTTTATTTTTAACAAACTTTATTTTTTAGAGCAATTTTAAAATGATGTAGAGGGTACAGGGATTGCCCACACACTTCTCACAGAATATATTCTTTTTAACTTTCCAAATTACCGAAATATTAGACAACCTTAAGAATATGATACTAATCGAATATAACGTCTCCAGATTGCAGTGAAAAGTTAGTGATGTAGTGCACGAGAAATATATGATGCAGCATCTGGCATATTGTAAATACCCCAAAATATTAGCTTAAAAACATTAAGGGTAAGATTAAAATAGAGAAATGCAAAGATTAAACACAAAATTCTTGCTGAAGCATCTTGATCAAACAGTTACAAATAGGGCTTTGAGGAAGATACCTGAACTATGTGCCACTCAGTTCTGAGTGCATTAGCTGAGAAAGAGGAGAGTTGGTCCCAAGACACCAAAATGGCCCTCAGGTCAGGCACGGAAGCTTTTCAGCCAGTGCGCTCCCATCCCTCTCATCTCGCTATTTTCATTATCTGTGACTGGCTAGTTTTTCAGATATGAAGTATGTTGGAAAATGATGGCTTTTTCCTTTTATTTTGCCTAAAAAGGCCAAGCAGTCTATCATTGTTATCAAACACCAATATTTTTCCTTTTTCAGAATGAGCATAATTTAGACGACCATTTAACCGTGAACATCATTGCAAGTAATCTATTCGCCTGACAGAAATCCAGGCACAGGGCAATTGAACTTCTACACTGTTTTCTCTCTCTCTTCCCCTACCTCCATTTTTGATGTTTTCCCTCCATTTTGGCAAAGTAATAAGAAGCCATTTGTAGAAAGTTACATTGGATCCAAACAGTGTTCTATTAGGAAATTCCACTTAACACAACATGATTTGTTCGTGTCAATGCAATGCTGCTTTGGAAAATGTAAAGAAAAACTCAGCGTGAATTCTACTGCACTGATACTTGAGCTAAGTTTTCCATATTAAAATTTCGCTTTTGCCACTGTATACATATTGACAATGTGTATTGAGCATGACAATTTATTGTTTAAGGATACTATGCTCCAGACTTTATTTTAAAAGTAAGCTAATTTCCAATTAAAAACATATTTGACCATTCTTGGCAAACTCTCTTCCATGTTCATGAAGAATTTAACATAGGGAAGAGTAAAATGATGATGAAAAGAAAAAGGAGGAGGAAAAAATTTCATAACTCTTGACCTTCAGTGTAACATTTTTTAAGTAAGCCCTTTACTTCAAAAAGGTGTTTGCTTATAACAATGAATTTTAGAAAGAAGAAGGAATGATATAATAAAAAGGGATTGTGCTAAGATAAAATTTTTTCTCTTGCCTTTTGTTTCTGCAGTGCCTTTACTGACTAGAACATATAGCATCGGCCCTGAGAGCAGAGGGGTTTCCATTCCTTTCTGATAATTTTAATAATCTTGAAATGGAATTAAATGGAAGTTTTCATATGTCAACTCCTTAAACTTGGGTCGAACAAGAAAAAAGATTAAAAGCTATATTAAAGTGCACAGATTGTAAATTCTAACCCAGTTTCATTTATTATAGCACCTGCAAAGTCAATGTATAATGAAAACTAAAATAACAGGCCTATTTTTATAAAAGGTCAAAACCATACCAAAAATGAACTTTTCTGTCTAATCTTTATATGCATACATCAAGATGTGTGAGTTTATTTATGTGCCTAAAAACATTTAATACTAAATCCTTACTACTATTATCCATGTTAGCTGACCCCTAGTACTTCAAACTGTAGAAAAGGGACACTAAATACCCGGTTGGTTGATGTATTCTATTTTTATCATAGACCACCTGCCAGGACTTATAACAGATCCGTGATGGGTGTCTCACCTTTTATTTTGTAGAAAATAGATTGATAGATTAGGCCTGGGGCCAATGACCCATGGAACTCCAGGTTTGCAAGAAAGAGTTTATAACCCTTTGATGTCATTCCTGTCTCATGTCAGCTGAGAAGGATGAGCTAGATTATCAGAGAGTAAGCTGGATGCCAAAATCAGCATTCCCCTCATTTATCCACCTTATAGTTCAGGAGAAGGCTACTGTACAGGTTATGAAAGGCCCTGAAGGAGAAATCTGGTCTCGTAGCCTTTTAATTTGCTTGCCGATATTAGAACTAATTACAAGAAATTGAAGAGAGCATTTCATTGTTTGTTGCTAGAGAAAATCAATCTGTTTTGCTATGCAAGTGAACCCATTTGAGCTGAATGGTGCACTTATAATTTATGAACATTTTCAGTTATCACTAGGACAAGTATAGTCCATCTTTAGCATGGCTGGCCAAGTGTAGGGGAAAAGAGATGGACCAGAAAATGGGCCAGGAACCAAGGGTATTTCGGGGAAATCCTATTTGTCCTGATAGCTACAATCTGTAGGCAACCTGTGACTGATGCTTATACCCTGAATGAAGTCTAAAAATAAATTTTTGAAATGAAATGAAAGTGACACATTCTGGCTATTAGTGATGTGGGTAACATCAAGAGCTTTGAATAGGACAATCATTCTTGTTCTTATTTAGACTATTATAAAAGAATGAAAATTCTGCAGCTCAATCACAATTTAAAAGACTACCACAAAGATAGTTTTTGCTTCTGCTGTTCGTGTTGTGACAAATTTTAGGCCAATGCAGTTATCTCCTTGAAGTTGCTTTATTGGTTTATTTGTATCAGCGATGTATGTCTTTGTGCTGGTGAGGGGAGAGAGAAGCATTAGTTTTCAGGTGCTAAATAGGTCCTCATTCATTGGCAACAAATAAAAGACAACCCACAACACAGGAGAATTAATAGAAAAGACCTTCTACAAGTATGATCTTATGTGGTTTTGGGAGTAGATGAAAACTATATTTAAGTACTAAAATAATTAAGATGTTGACATTAACATCTTCAATTGTTTATACAGAAACTAAAATGTAATGGGATTAAATAAACACTCCCACTTTGTGTGAAGCATCTGTTTTCTTAAAGATACTCAATTCCAATTTTGCACTTAGTTCATTTGTGCTTAACTCAGAATATGGCCTCAAATATTGTAGTGGTTTGTATGACTGTCCCTGCTTCATCCTCCCACCCTCCATGCCTCATCTCAGTACTGGAAAGATCCACAAACTTGTCATTAACAACTTACTCCAGACCCAGGTTAACCACTCACTAGCTCAAAACTATGAGCCATTTATTTAAATCTCTTTGTGCCTCTATTTCCTCATTTGTATGTTAATGATGCCTTATGAGGCTCGTCTTACAGGGGCTAGTGAGGAACTAAGGACATAATCTATACTATAACACTTTATCATAAGGCGTTAAATTACCATTATTGTAATGTCAGTATCATTAAATTCTAACACTAATGGTAAGGAAGAAAGAGCCTATGTACCATCACATAGAACAGAGTTTCTCAAACTTTAATATGTATCAGGTCCTCAAATAACATGGTTTTGTTCAACGTCATTTTATTATAATGTTGATAAGAAAAAAAAAAGTACTTCCCGGCTGTGGCCACTCTCTGTTTGGAGTTTCCATGGTCTCCCTGTTTCTCTGGGTTTTCTCCAGGTCTTCCCATTTCCTCCCACATTCCAAAGCAGTGCGGGTGAGATGAATTAGTGTGTCTCCATGGTCCCAGTGTGAGAGAGTGTGGGTGTGCATATGAGTGTGCCCCGAAATTGGATGGCATCCCGCCCCGGGCTGATTCCTGCCTTGTGAGGAGGCTGCTGAGAGATGCTCTGGCCACCTGCCCCTCTAAACTAGAATAAAGAAGTAGGAAAATGAATGAGTGAATACAAGTGATTGTGAAATACAATTCATAGATGATAATCATACCAGTGCACTACAACAAACCATGTTATACTAAAGCACTCAGCAAGCCCCTAATATTCATGATTGTTTGTTTTTGAACTTTGGGGTGGTAGGGTGATAGTCTACCACATGCTCTCGACAAGTTTTGCTTTACAAACATAAATTCCTTGATTTAACCCACCATTGCTATGACTGTTGTCACTCATGATTCACCAAAAATTGGGTAAATAGTTATTTTACTTGTTTTGATCAGTCTTTCTTAAATGGATATAAATCCCACATTTATTTCATTGTTTAATATTAGAAATGTTTTAAGTCTTTAGTTAGAAGTTTGGTAATATTTTTGTGACCAGAGGATGCTGTAGGAACTTAAACTTAGCTTATGGGAAGATTGGTTTTGATGTATGTTGTTTCATTTCCAGTTACAGTTTTCAAGAACCTATCAAGAACATTAAGTGAGAACTTAATATAAACATGAATTACTTTACGATATTATTAAAATCAAGTTCCTGATTCAGTGGGTCTTGTGTAGGACCTGCAATTTCGCATTGCCAGCAAGTCTTTGGAAGTTGACGGCGTGGGCCCCTTGGTCTACACATTAACTAGTAAGAATACAGACGGTGGCTGTCAAGAGTCTGTGTAGGAGTTGACCACAATTCTCATTCATTGGAAATATATGATGTATTCTGAGATACTGTAAAGGCTTTTGCTAAACTCCAGAGAATAGGTACTTTACCTTTGATAGGACATATGAATGTTTTCAACTAATTTATACCCTTGAAATATGGGCCTTTGTGAATTTCATAACCCAGGTGTACCATTCACATACCCTGTGCTCGCCAGTCCATTCTATTTCCTTACCTTCTTATCATTGTATATTGCAAGAGGCTGACCTCCACCCATTTTATTCCTCTAGCTTTCCTTTCAACTAGCTTCTGAATAGATTTAACCATTGGGAGGCAGTGGCAGGTAGGACAGAGGACAAGTCAAGGTATTTCTTCCCCTCCTCCGCTGTTTTGAGCAATGGCTGATTCAGAGTAAGTAGCCATTATGAAGTCTTCTAATAACGATCATTTGAATTCCCTTTTTAATGGTTACTTCCAATAGTCTGCTATGAATTTCTGTAAAGGTGCCTTTGCAAAGAATTGAGCCTGATATTAGATACTCATTCAAAATCAAAATCAAGCAATTTTAAGATTTAGGACTCTGTTGTTATCTGAGAACTTTTAACAGCACCAAACTTTACCCCCATTTCTGGCCTTCCCCTGTGTATCAGATATATAATAAGTACAGTATTGTAAAAGTTGCAATAATGTTATATAACAAACCACCCTAAAACCTGTTGGCTTATTGACTTTTTATAAGTATACGCAGTCTGTGGCTTAGCTGAGCTGTTCTGCTGATCAGGCCTATGCACGTATGATTGTGTTTGGCCTCATACATTTTCAGTCACCTAATGAGTTGGCTGGGGGGCTAGCATATCTAGCATGGACTCAGCTGGGATAATTCACCTCTGCTCCATGTGGTTTATCATCCTCCAGCAAGCTACCCTGGGTTTATTTTCATGCAAGAAACAAGATTCTAATAGAGAAAGCAGAAGTGAACAAGAACTCTTAAATCTTAGGCTTGAAACAGGCTCACTATCATTTCTAACACATTCTATTGGCCAGAGCAAACCACAAGGCCAGCCTAGATCCAAGGATTAGGGGCATAGCCTGAGACTCCCAGTGGTAGGAACTTTAAAAGTCACATACAGGGAGGTCATCTGTACAGTCTCCATGTCCTGTAATCAGGTTTATTATTCATCTCAAAAGTAAGATATTCAATTAAGATATGGCCCCATATATTCAGGCTTCTAATCAACTAATCCTGACTCCTATATATTAACTCAGTATCAATGCTCTCAAAAGTCAATAGTCTTGAAGGTCACAAAGAACCACAAAGATACTTTCTATGAAATTCTAGGATGGTAACAACTGGCTATGTTTATTTTATTTATGCATTCAACATTTAGTAAATGTTGGGCGGCACCTGTGGCTGAGTGAGTAGAGCACTGGCCCCATATACCAAAGGTGCTGGGTTTGAACCCAGCCATGGCCAGACAATTAATGACATGGTGGGGCATGGAGGAAGGGGAGAGCAGACAGAGAGAAGAACGGAGGGGATGAGGGAAAGGAAAAGAAAAAAAGGAAAAGAAAAGAAAATAGTGACTAATTCTCACATAAATTGGATTTAATTTTGACCAAAGTACATTACTTGATAATTAATTTTTAATTCAACTTGTTAATATGTTGTTAGAGATATTGCATCCTCATTCGTAAGTGAAATATGTTTATAATTTCCCTTTATAATAATATATTTTCTCCAATTTCAATATCAGGTGTATCCAGATTAAGTAGAATGATATTAAAGTATTTCTTCTTTTTCTATTGTCTATAAGATTTGGCATGACCTGTTTTTTGAAATTATCTTTTACTTTTATTTATAAATATTAGTTGTCTATTTTTTGAGACTTTGGGAAAAAAATAAGAAGTGAACTCCGTACTGAGCCTCAGAGTCAAAGCATTCTATAATAGACATATTCTTATCTGACAATGTGAATGTTACTTTGCATTATTATTGTTGTTATTATTGCTTAATATTTCGATGCAGCAATTGTCTGATTTCTTAATGTATTTATCTTCGTTCATTCTTTACGAGGTTTTTGTTTCTACTCCTTATCTTAAACACTGTTATTAAATTTTAAGCCTTTTTAATTCTGTAAAGGCAAAAAGTGAAAACCTGACAAACATACGTATATGTAAAAAATTAAAAAAATTAAAAAGAAATTTAAAGAAAGTTCTAAGCAGAGAAATATAATTCATGAAAAATAACCAAATGGAATTTAGGACTGAGAAATAACAACTTCACTGAATATGCTCAAAAGTAGCATGGGGATATAAGAGAGAAAAAATTAATTTGAATATACATAATAAAAACAATCTAAAAAATAGAGAAAAAAGACAATGAATGAATAGTGCTTCACTGACCTTTGACACAATATCAAAAGATCTAAAATTCATGTTATAGGTATGACTGGAAAAAATTGAAAATACTAATGGCTAAAAATTTCCCAAATTTGGTTAAAGACATAAATGTACAGATTTAAGAAGCTCACAGAAACCAAAAAGATAATCTCAAAGAAAAACACACCTAGACATATCACAATCAAATTGAGGAAACCAAAGATTAAAAAAACAAAATATATACACAAACACACATACATATTTATATATTGTATGTATTGTATCTTCAGGGCAGTCAGAGAAAATTTACGTATTACATATTAAGGGAAGAGCAACTGTGATGACTATGAATTTCTCTTCAGGAATCATGGAGCCAGAACAGAGTGGAATAAGATTTTTGAAAATTGCTGAAAGAAAAAAACTATCAATTCAGACTTTGATATCTAGTGAGAATATCCTTTGGGAACAAGGACAAGATAAAGACATTTCCAGATGAAGGAAAACTAAGAGGTTTTACAGCAGACATGCTCTAAAAACTAGAACTCTAAAACAATGATCAACACTTAAGATTTACCAGGAGTAAATATTATTATTCTAAGTGCTTTCCATGGATTAATTCATTTGATCCAAGAAATTTTCTACTATTAACATCCTCATTATACAGATGACAAAATGAAAACAAAAAAGATATTAAGTAGCTTAGTAAGTGATGGAGCTATTGTAGAATCTAAGCAGTATGGCTTCATTACTCACAATATCTCCCTACTTGTACAAAAAAGCTGAAAAATATTATGTTCCCTACATAAATGAAGTCATTTGAAATATAAATAATGATCTAAAAATTATTTTTATTTAATGCTGATCTCTAAAGATAAACATAGGAAGATAAGGCACCAACTCGAAGCATGACTTTATCTGAAATAAAATGCTATTAACAACAATAAACTTTTTTTTTAGTACTTACTATGTGGCAGGAGTTGTTTTGGATTGTAACAAGTTTATATATAATAATGAATAAGATAATGCTCCTATCCTTAATGACTTTCTACAAATTAGGTAACACAGACAAGTAAATAACTAATCATAATAGAGAATGACAAGTTGTATCACAGAAGCATGTACAAAGCCCAAAATACATACAAAATACAAAGGCTTTAGAAGGAAAGAACCAATATACTCATGGATGATATAAAAATAATAATTTAAAAAGGCTTGGAGAAGCATTAAAAAAATGAACATTCAGAAAAATATTTCACAGTTACCTTTATCACAACTAATGTAGACTCCTATCTCTGTTCAAAATCTGTGAACACACTTTTAAATCAGCAGTGCACAGAAGAAAGTGCTCCCATGCTGTGCATACGTATTAATTTTTAAAGCCTTCAGGATAAAGATGAGGGACTTATTCCAAAGTAATTAGAAGCAGCTCCTGTTAATTAATTTTCCATTGACCCAGCAATCCAGTGACTGCTCAGTAATTATGGGAAGGGAAAGGAGGAATTAATCCAGAAAAACCCACTAATAGGATAAAAATCAACATTGTTGTACTGAGTCAACTAAGCTATGTTCAAACTAAAGAATAGCCTTAACAGTTGCAAAGAATAATTTCTCCAGTTAAATTGTGAGTTTCATAAGGCAAAAACAATAACTTACTTTTATTTCTATCTTTAGAATCCCTCATGCTTACTATGGAGCCTGGAAGATAAGCATGTTATTATTTTTCTGATTTAAATTTTATTACCAAATAATAAGCAAGAGATTAAGTTCAATTCTTTCTTGTCTATATTTCTTGTTTACTAGAAAGAGTTATTTTATCTTCAAAAACTATTTCATTCCATAGGAAAAAAATATCCCTGACCTCATTATTGTATGTAATAAAAGGGATTAAAAAAAAGAGCAGTATAAAAGAACAAACCTGAGTTCCTTGAAGAAGGATGAACTTTTATATTTTATTTATTTATTTTTTTGAGACAGAACCTCAAGCTGTTGCCCTGGGTAGAGTGCTGTGGCATCACAGCTCACAGCAACCTCAAACTCCTGGGCTTCAGCGAGTCTCCTACCTCCACCTCCCAAGTAGCTGGGACTACAGGTGCCTGCTACAACGCCAGGCCAGCTTTTGGTTGCAGCCATCATTATCATTTGGAGGGCCTGGGCTGGATTCAAACCCGCTAGCTCAGGTTTATGTGGCTGGTATCTTAGCTGCTTGAGCCACAGGCACCAAGCCTGAACTTTTAAATTTATTTTATTTATTTATTTATTTTTTTTAGTGGTAAGACAGAATTTATTCACAGAAAAGAACACAGAAAACACTAAAGCTCCTGGTAGAGGGAGAGAATTCTAGTGGGTGAACTTTTAAATTTCAAGTCTCTATCACACTACTTTAATTTTTTATTGCACTTATAACAATTAAATGTTATAGTGCTGTGACAGCAAAGAAAATACAGTAATGACCCATCCTCATTCTCCCATATCTCTGCTTCAAGTGGGTGCTACCAATGGGATATGAACTTAGACCAAGGAAAGGAAAGAACACTATGACTCACATAGCTCATTCAATTAAATAATATATGTATGCTTATATTCATATTGCATACAAAAATAGATACATGGCTATAAATTACGAAAGCCTGAAATTATAAAGTATTTTTAGGTTGCTCTGAGTGTGCATTAATGAGTGTTCAGTGAATGACTGAGTGATTGGAAAATATAAAGTATTTTTAGGTTGCTCTCAGTGTGTATTAATGAGTGAACAGTGAATGACTGTTCATTAAATCAACAAATTTTATGTTGTCAAGTCTGTCTTTAACTTAGGGGATTTTAACATAAGAGTTGCTAAAAGAGTTGCTCAATCTACATTGAGAATGGATGTCAATATCTATATCAACAAAGGCATAATTACACATATTTAATCTATTACTAATATAATTTAAATATACTAAGTTGCTAAGAGTTAAAAGATTATAAATACAAATTGACCTTTCTTCATAATACATCAACATGCCTATTTATAAATTGTGAGGGCCCAAAAAGGGCGCTCAAGCCAGGCTTAAATGTCAAAACACAGCCTGGGGACATCTACCCACCTCCTCCCAGCACAGAGAAATAATTTTCCGGATTGACCCCCCCCTCTCCCTTGCACACTTCCTGTTACAGCCCAAATCGCAACTTCCCGTTGGCCTAGCTTTCCTACCGGCACAAAAGTTAATTCCATGCTGAAGCTTAAAATGGCTTCAGCGCCCGTGCAACCAGCTAATAGCTGGAACTTCAAACCTGCCTATCTGCAAACGACACGCTCCCTTATACCCCGCCCCTTCCTCCCCCTACTCACTTGTAAGCTTTTTTTTTTAGTTCAGAAAAGTGAAGAATTTATTTCCTATTTGGAGACTGGAAACCAATTTCTTCAACAAATTGCTCTCATTATAGTTACTCAAATAAAGTCAAAACTAATAAAATTCCCATTACTGCTAGAAGAACCCTAACACATTGTTACATAAGGCTATTACTCAAAGTCCACTACAACAGTAAAACGTCTACATTCATTTATATTTTCTAAATATATTTGCATGCTTCTCTCTGTTCTGAAGTTTACTTTCAAAATATTAAAATTTACTCTTA
>CAUYON010154101.1:0-35483 GCA_963573935.1 Arctocebus calabarensis
TGGAATACTATGCAGCCTTAAAGAAAGATGGAGACTTTACCTCTTTTGTGTTTACATGGATGGAGCTGGAACATATTCTTCTTAGCAAAGTATCTCAAGAATGGAAGAAAAAGTATCCAATGTACTCAACCCTAATATGAATCTTTTTTTTTTTAGAGACAGAGTCTCAATTTATCACCCTTGGTAGAGTGCTCTGTTATCATAGCTCACAGCTCCTGGACTCCAGGCTAATCTCCAACTCCTGGACTTAGGCTATTCTCTTGCCTCAGCCTCCAAAGTAGCTGGGACTGCAGGCGCCCACCACACTGCCTCGCTATTTTTTTGTTGCAGTTTGGCTGGGGCTGGGTTCGAACCTGCCACTCTTGGTATATGGGGCTGGTGCCCTACCCACTGAGCAACAGGCACCACCTACCATCAGATACTTTCAAAAGTGTGCAGATGGTACAATATTAAAGCAAAAGTTTTCTTATCCAGAAGTGTGCTATCTAATACTATTTGGGTTCATACAAATAATCTCATTATATGCAGTATTCCATAAAGCTGGGACTGGGGTTTATCAGAGTGATCTACAAGGATTCCAGAATGCTGTGGTATCAAAGCTGTACCATGGCTGAGTGCCCAAAATTTTGCTGAGTATGCTTTGTGTATGCTATAATTTCACTAACAACATGCTCTTTTTCGTCTATAGTTCTTTGAGATTTCTTTTAATTTTCATAATCCTTATGAATGACTCCACATTCCAGTCCTCAATAGAAACTTGGTCATGGTTTAGGTCATTCAACGCTTTTTACTTCACTTGTGTTCATGATTTTTTTTTTTCAATGGCGGGATCCCCTTGAGCCCTTGTCTTCTGAGTTGGTTGAGTGGTCTCATTGGGTTGACCATAAGGTCCATTTTCAGGAGTTTTTAGTTTTCTTTTTTAAAATTTTTATTTATTTCAGAATATTAGAGGGTACACATGATACTAGATCTCCATTTCCCTTTATGGCTGAGTAGAGCTCCATAATATGCAAATATCACGTTTTATTCATCCACCACATGTATTGGTGGGCACTTGAGTTATTTCCATGTCTTCGTGATTATGAATTGTGCTGCTATAAATGTTTATGTGCAGTTGTCATTTTAATAAAATGACCTTTTCTCCTTGTGGTATATACCCACGCTGTGATATGATCCAGTATGGTTCAAACGGCAGGTCTACTATAAGTTATTTGAGGTTATCTCCTTATGATTTTTCATAGAGGTTATACTGGTTTGCTGTCCCACTAACAGTGTATGAGTTATTTCCCTCCACATCCATGCCGACGTCTGTTGTTTCAGGACTTATTAATACAGCCATTCTTGTTGGAGTTAGGTAATATCTCATTATGGTTTTAATTTGGATTTCACTAATGATTAGAGATACTGAACATTTTTTCATGAGTTTTTTTGTCATTAGTATATCTTCATTTGAAAAGTTTCTATTCTTGTCTTTTGTCTACTTTTTAATGTGATTGTTTTGTGATTTCTTGGTGATTAGCTTGAGTTCTTCATAGATTCTAGTTATCAGTCCTTTATCAGATGTATAGCATGCTAGTATTTTTTTTCCCTTCTGTGTGTTCTTTTCATTTTTACTCTAACTTTTTTCTTTTGTTTTGCAGACCACATTGGGTATTAGGTTAGAACATTTGAATTTTGAAGGGACCACCAGCATTCAGACAGACCATAGCTATATTTAATAAGAATCTATCAAAGCTATCTAATATATAAACAAGAGATGGGAGACACATAGGCTAGTAGTCATCAACATACTGGTGGCAGTCAAATCCATGAGACCAAAGAAACAACCTAAAGAGAACAGGAACCCAGAGAAGAATAAGAGCTAAGTCAGATCCCTCCATACTACAGGATGTTGAATTTCAGTTGAGGAGACTAAGCTGGGAGAGAACAAGGAGAGGATGGTGTCTTAAAAGCCCAGGAAACAAAGTGGAGTTAACCAGTGTTGCTGAGAGATCAGGTGAGTTTTGAATTTGGTAACAAAGAAATTGTTATTTTTTTCATCAAATTATTGAGTGCCTATTAAATGCCAGGTATTATGCTGAGCAATAGGGGAAGGGAGACTATTTGAATATAACCTGATAAGTGCTATGATGGTGACAACTGTAGGATTCTGTGGTAATTTAGAGGAGATATGCCTAACTCTGACTTGGGGGTGGTGAAGAGGAAATCGAGGCTTCCAGGAAGTGTTGGTGCTGGCACTGAATGTTTAAAGGTCAGTAAAGACTGTGGTAAATTTGCTTTAGGTAGAAGAAACCCAAGCCATGGAGACGTGATGAAGCACTGTGCAGAGTTCTGAGTAGATTGGTTTGAGTGGAATGTGCTGTATCCTGGAAGGAGCAAAGTAGGGATGAAGTTGGGGAGGTAGCCAGGGGCCAGATGATGAAACCCCTGTGTCCTTTACCAGGGATTACTTCATATCCTGACTAAAAGAAGGAAACAAAACTGATCACCTTAAGGATGTCAGGATGGAAGTTGTGGAGGAAGACCAGGCAGACTCTGATTATGCTGGGGAGTGGCTTGATGAACACAGCAGCTAAAGTTAATAGATCACTTGGGAAGTGGGCTTGGAGGTGAAACTGGAGGCATGGGCACCAGGCTGTAGTCGCAACATGAGCAGGGAGTGACCTAGATCAAGGTCACAGGCAGGCATCTGGAAGGAAACTATTAGTATGAGAAATTTGTAAGGATAACACACACAAAGCATGAAGGGGCTATCAGGCTAAGAATATAATATTAATAATTTTGTATTTAGATTTGAGATCTTTATATATTTTGTGCTCCATAATAGTATCTCTTATATATATATATGTAAATATGTATGTATATGTATATACATATACATATACATATATGTACATATATACATATACATATACATACATATTTACATATGTAAATTTATATATATATATATTATATATATATATAAATTTACTGAGTAATAAGTATTTTCATTTAACCCTATGTTGGCAACGTTTTCCTATTTTTAATAGAAGTGAGCCTCAGAGAAGTGATTAGGCCAATGTCAGACGCTTTTTAATAATAGTGCAAAGCTGTGAACCCACGAGTTCAGTGGATCATTTTGCTACCAAGAGGGATCTTGAGATTCCATCTGGAAGGAATTATGGTTATAGGAGACCGCCTGTCTCCAGAGACGAAGCTGTTAGGATACAATACAGACATCTACCACCAGAGGGTGGTCTTACCCCGAGAGAAAGTTGGCATTCCCTCTCACAGCTCAGGGACTCTGCTTAAGTTTTTCTTTTGAGGTTCTTTCTCAAGAAGCTGCAGGACGAAGAACTGAATTGTAGCAGCCCACGATCTGCTGAGTATGGAGGGATGACCTGTAAACTTCCACAGCTTGTATCAGAGAGGAAAGATTTGTTAGGGAGATGGTTAATGCTCTTAGAAATAATCTCAGATTATTCCTGGGTGTAGGAAGAAAGAGGCATATTTAGAAATGAAGTTATTCTGGTGATGTTTGACGATGGAAGGAAACGTCCAGAAATTCTACTGCAGGATTTCTTTTTATCTCCTAGGGATGATTCTTAGTTGATTTGTAGGTGTTCATACTGTTGGAGGGTTGCCTTTAAGAATTCTGATTTTTGCCTTAATAGGACAATTTTTTTTTTGAAAGTTATGAAGGCAGTAATCTTGGACTTCTGCTATCTATTTTTAATTTTTTTCTTCACAGGTTTCTTCATAAATCACTCTCTTTCTTCTTTGTCTCCTTTTCTCTTTCCTTTTCCTTTCTTTTTGTTCCTTCCTGGCTTCCCTCACTCATCAAAGTTGCTTCAGTAAAGGATAGCAACTCACTCACTGATGCTTAAAGTAGCTGATACTGGCTTAAAATATTACCTTCATGGGAGTAACTTGCATTATAATAAAAATTAAGACTTTAAACTAAGGATTTAAAGTTTTAAGGGTATATGAAGCAACAACCAGTGGGCCTGGGTGGTTGAGGTGTTTTTAGGGGGACTGGTAATTTCTTCCCTGGAGTTTTAAAAAGTTATTTTCTATGAGCAGTCCTTTATTTTATATTTGTACTTTGTAGCTATCTCTGAAAATTTCTTGGTAGTGTCACTTGTTAGCTATTTATATGGAAGATGTGAAAATTGTGTAATAATCTGGTTTGGAAAATCTAAAAAGAATCTTCCCAATTCCTCTCATCTTCAATAGCCACCCTGTCTTGGCCCCAAAGGGCTGGCAGGAGTAATCCAGTGCCTGAACAATTGAGCTGATTCTCTTTGCCTTCCTCGTTCTGCTCCCCTAGGTGTGCCTTCTGGGTTTGGGTGGAACTTCAGTGAATTCCCACCAATCAGAGCTTACATTTCTGATCCCCTGTCAGGATCCAGTCTGGGTAGGCAGGTGGGGGTAGCAGATACCACATTTATTACACATGTCATTTTCAATGCCTCTGTCTTGAAATTCCTCCATAGCTGTATCCTTAAGAAGAATTTGGACTAAAATAAAGACATTTCAGGAAAATGTCTTTATACTCTCAGGGAAAAAAGATGTTTTTAACAAGAAATTGGAGGCCTATGGCAACCTCCCAAGTAGACAGGAGGTCTAGGTTTTATTCCTGTTTGGTAAGAGCTGAGAGACATAGTCTAGACTGCTTTCTTCATTGGGTCCCACCATCTTTCTCTTATAACAGATGCTTTCCTTTTGGGCTTGAGGCCACAGTGTCAGTGCCATGAAATAAACCATTTATTTATCTGGTGAATTTTGGGCAAGTTCTGATTTATGGTTTAGTTCTGATGATTTAAGCTGGAGTTGGGGTTGCACACACATTAAATAGACTTGAGATCGGATTTCATCTTTTGCAATTAGTTCTGGCCTGTATTTCTCCAATTGATGGCTTCACTTCTTTAGTTCCTTAAGAGTTCTCAGTCTTCATCTATTAAAATGATGAAATTCCAGGGAAAAACTATGGCTTAACCCTTAACAATTACTGCTTTAGTTTTTAACTAATGATTTAGCAGGTATTAGAATCAAGAAAAGCTTTCCCTGAGAGGGTCTTCAGACATTGCTTGTTTTACAGATGCAGAAACCAAGGCCAAAGAGAGATAAGAGAATCATTTGAGACACATAAGGTACAGCTGGAAAAAGAAGAATCAGGGTTGCAACCTAACTCCTTCAACTTTTATATTGATGACGTCTTCCCTCTGTTACCTTGTAAATGGGACTCAATTAATTGGTGAAGGTGAGAGGGAGAAAAGGATGCCTGAAGGAAAGAAATGAGAACTTGTAAAAGAGGTGGTTGGTTATCTAATATTCCTTCAGAAAACATTTATTAAACATTATTATCCAGGCACTGAGGTAGGTTAGCATTGTGGATGTAAAGACAAGTACAGGATAGACGATAGTCAGTTTTCTCCTGAGCTTCCAGTCTAAAAGCTGGACAGGCAAACAAATAAAAAATCATACTGAGTATGATTATAAAAATGAGAGCATGGATGTGCTTTGGAAACATGGTCTATTGTTTTGATTGCAAGTGACAGAAAGCTTAGCTTAAACCAGTTTGAAAAAAAGAGAAATGTACCGATTCATGTAAGTAGAAGGTTCAGGAGGTATTTTTGGTTTCACATACAACTATGTTCAGGGTCTCAAAAACTCTTATTGGGACAATGTCTCTCAGCAATTATTTCTTTTGTGGAGACATTATTTTCAGAAAGTCTCTACACAAATGGTGCAAAGAATGGATCAGTCATCTGTGGTCTTACATCTTATTAGTTTATCAACCCCAATGGAAAGAGAATGTTGTCTGTCAAGCTGATCTGATTGCACTGACTTGGATTACATGCCTATCCTAAAGTGACAAGGGGATATGGAATACTTTTATTGGTTAGATTTGTGTCAAACGCTTACCCTGAAGAAATGGGATTAGACTCACTCAAAAAACAGGGGTAATTGTGGAGGAATATTCTTTACGGTCACACAAAACAATGCAGATTGTAATTATAGTTGGAGGAGAGGTGGAGAGGAGAAATAGGTGGAGAGGTTGTTTGTTTCCAAACCTAACTTGGTATTGCCATACCAAGTGTGTTTCTGATGCTAATTATTTGGAATTTCCATCAACTTCCCTTCCACAAGTTAAAGGGTCAGTCCTCACAGTACTGCCCTTACTTTGGGCTCCATCTGCACTTTGGGGGTCCTCAGATCATACTGTGACTGCCTATAAATTTGGGGTTTTCCATGACTCCCTTGGGTTTAATAATTTGTTATCAAAGAAACTCACAGAATTCAGAAAAGTTTTATACTTAATGATCACAGTTTTATTTTAAAGAATACTTGGGGGTGAGCGTACAAGTGAATGTTTAGCTTCTACATCCTGTTCTTCTAGAGTAAAGGTGCATCATTTTCCTGAAATACCAACATATTCACCAACCAGGAAGCGCTATAAGATTCAGTGTCTGGAGTTTTTGTTGGGATTTCATTACACAGGCAGGATTAGTCAAACCAGTAGTCATGTGATTAAACTCAGTCTCTGGTCTTTCTCTCTTCCCTGGAAGTCCAGTGTCTGAATGTCTCAATCTTCTTTGGTGACCAGACCCCATGGTAAAACTCTCTAGGGACCCACTGGGAGTCATTTGCATACCAAAGATATTTTAATCACTCAAGAAATTCTAAGAATTTAAAAATATATTCTTATTTATTGACAATAATTGTGCATATTTCTGGGATATACAGTGATGTTTTGATACATATAATGTCTAGTGATCAGATTAGGATAATTAGCATATCCGTTATCTTCAACACTTACCATTTCTTTGTGCTGGCAATATTTGGAGATCAAAGATTAGAGAAACTTTGTATGATTCCACAGCATTGAAGGAAAGCTTCCTAGGGAAGTGATACTTGACATTAAAGACAAGTAGGATGTAGTCACTATTCTCCTGAGCTCCCAGTCTAGAGATTAGGCAGGCAAACTAATCAACAATTTTACTGAGTATGATCACACTGGCAAAAATCACCATCTATGTGAAATCAACAAGTTATGAAAAAGAGGGGTAGTTTTAAAGGACTGAAGGTCCAGTGAGAGAGACAAGAAAGGCTTATAAAGATTGGGGCAGCACCTGTGGCTCAGTGGGTAGGGTGCTGACCCCATATACTGAGGATGGCGGGTTCAAACCCGGCCCCGGCCATACTGCAACAAAAAAATAGCTGGGTGTTATGGCAGACGCCTGTGGTCCCAGCTACTTGGGAGGCTGAGGCAAGAGAATTGCCTAAGCCCAGGATTTGGAGGTTGCTGTGAGCTGTGTGATGCCATGGCACTCTACTGAAGGCAATAAAGTTAGATTCTGTCTCTACAAAAAAAAAAAAAAAGATTGGATAGTGTCCACATCTGGCAATGCTTTGTAGGTTTGCTTTTATCTTGTGCAAACTATGGGGAGCCATTGAAAGATTTGGATTCTAGTATTAAGTCCCTAGAATAAGCATACAGTGTGGAAAGGTGAGCAAGATGGAATGAGATGAATACAATAAATCAGACAAGAATTTCGGTCTCCAGAGGTACTTCTTAACTGTTTTGTCAAGGACAGACCCTTGCCCTCTGCATCCATGTCTTACAGTTGCTGTAATAACTTACCACAAACTAGGTGACTTAAAACAACAGAAATTCATTCTTTCATAGTTTTAAAGTCTCAAAGTCCAAAATCAAGGTGTTGGCAAGGTTGGTTCCCTTTGAGGGAGAGTGTGTTCCATGCCTCTTTCCCAGCTCCTGGTGATTGCCAGTAATTCTTGGCATTCCTTGGCTCGAATCTTCATGTTTGTCATCACATCACATGGTGTTCTTGTGTGTCTGTGTCCAAATTTCCTCTTCTTATAAGGACAACAGTTATTGGATTAGAGCCTACCCTAATTTGGAATGACTTTGTCTTCACTTGATTACATCTGGAAACACTATTTTCAAGTAAGCTCACATTCATAGGTACTAGGGGTTAGAATTTTAGCATATTTTTTGAAGGGACAAAAAATTTAACCTATACCTTGTCCAAAGCCTTCATGAACACAGAAAGCAAAATGATATATGGGTCATCTGTAGCCTCACAGTGTAGTGGTTATCTCATTAACCTCATCACGTGACGCCCATAAGCTCTGATGGAACATTAGGTATAGTATCTTTTTCTTTATTGTCTGGGCTGAGCCAAGGTGGAGTGTTGCCCTTAGTAATGTCCTTTTAGCAAGGATAAAGGCTCCTTTTCTCTCAGATATGTTCTAAATTGATGTGAAAGACTTTGAGTACATCCCTCTTCTCCACCAATATTTAATTTTCATAGCACTCCTATTTCTCTAGAGAAAACAAATAATGTATGTGATCTTAAGTTCAATGACTGCTTATCTTTTACAGAAAGTGGAATGATGAGATGAAAATGCCATAGGATGACTATTATGCTTCCTGTGCTCCTTACCTTCTTTCAACTTTTTCTCAACCAGTGTGTAAGATGGAACACCTCATTCTGGTGTCTTCTTCACTGTGTTTAGATTATAAAACCTTGTAATAAACATATTTTACTCATCAAATCTCATTCATCCTAAACATGCATCTGTGTGTATTGGGAATTGTAGATTGGTTGTCCAATATTGATGGACCAGATATTTCCAGTATGTGGGCTACATCCCGAGTATCACATAGACACATCTAGGAGGTCAATTTGTTAAATGGTACTCCATTATCTCAAAGAGGCCAAGTACACCCAGGGAGAAGAAAAGATTTTGAGGTCATGGAAATTCAAGTGTTTTACTAAAGGGGCCCAGTTTTCTGTCTCTCTTGAGTGAGCTTTTGAAGATCAGACATGGCAACTCTATACTTCTTTTTAAAGATTTTATACATTTTTCTTCTATGGAATATTAAGTACTGTGAATTAGGCAAAATTCATTCTTTCATAGTTTTTCATAGAATTTTAATTCTATGAAATTTTGAGAGTTGGAGAAAATCAGGTCAATTCAGGGGCAGTGAATTTCTCAGATTCACTACACAGAGTGACTAACTCATTTTTGTTTACTCTGGACTTTCCTGGTTTTAAAACTAAAAGTCCCAGATCTTGGCAACTCCTCAGTCACCCCATACCTTAAAGACTGCAACTCTTAAATGGCAGAGTCTGCTTTGTACATCTTCCATATTCACCATCCTAATTCTTCCTCGCCCCTTGCTCTGCTCCCTCACATTGTGTCATCTATGAAGCCAAAGCTAAAGGCAGCCAAGGAAAATCATCCCATTCTAGGGTTTGACTTTGTCCCATTAATATCTTGAATATAGAAGGGACTGAAGCTTGGGGGTGGGTGGAAAGTGATAGAAACGGAGGATGCAAACTCAGTATGCTATTTGTAATCCAGAAAGCCTTTAGTTGAATTACTGGCTTTTCTCCAAGGGTCAAACAGCTCCAAAGTTCCAGAGGAAGCTCCTGGAAAGGAACATTTTTTAGGAGAAATCACTGTGTAAATTTCTCCTATGAGATCAAAGAAAGTGACCTTCCGATGATGTCCTGTTCCATCTCCCTTCACCTCGGGAGATCATTCTTCTGATGCAATTTACGGACTGTGATCAACCAAATACTTGTCACAGTTTGTCACAATTTCATAGCTAAAGTATATTCACATGCTTGTTGTTATGGCAACCATCAATAATATTAATAAAACTCTGTCTGGTTGAACTAGATGAATGAGACATGTAAACAGATAAGAATAGCCATATCAGATGTCAACACAGAGTAACATAAGCACAACACTCTGTATACAGGTATTTGCCTTCCTCTGCACCCCAGTAGCCATATCTGTCTTACTTATGCCTGAAACAATTGCTAGCATTTGTGTAGGGACTGTGTAAGTGGGTACACAGCAGGAAAGGGCCCACTTTGACCTTTGAAATGAGGAAAGAGGGAAATAGCTTGCCATGAGTATTCCATGGAATTAGGGACCTCCTGTATACTATTTGTACATTGTCAACGATCGTGATCATCATAAAACACATTGTCTACAAAGCTTGCTCTTATTAAGTACTCACTTTGCATATGCTGGTGACTTCAAAAGTGGTTGATTTTAGCTGGAGTGTGAAGGGACACAACAGCCTGGTGATTGCCACATTTACTCAGATTCTGCTTTTGTGAAATGGAATAATCAAACCTACCTTATAGCCTATTACAATAATTTAATGAGAAAATGTTAACAAAGCTCTTACCACAGTGATATAAATTGAGTACTCAGCAAATGAAATCTCATGGGAGGCTATTTAACACAGGAGTTATGGACTTTAAAGTTAGTTCAACTTCCAACTTATTCATTTTCCAGTTGTGAATCCTTGGGCAAGTTTTGTAAATCTCTCTCAGCTTCAGATGAACTTCCTCAGCTACTGAATGGAAAGATTAATAGTACGCATGCTAGAGTATTCTCAACTGTTGTGAGAATTAATGATATTAGGTACCAAAGGTGCTTACTTTAGTGCTCAAGACGTGGCAAGTGCTCACTTGCTGATATTACCAGTGATGATGGCGTTATCACTGTGTACTGCTCAGAGATACAGCAGACCAGGGATCCAACAAAAATATGGAGGAAAAATTGTTTGGTGGGGATGGTTGGGGGATAGAGTGGGGTTAAAGAGCTAATGATTATGGTTTTTCTCTGTTCAACTTCGGTAAGTACTAGTGCTCCAAAGTCAAGCAATTTTCTCTGGATTAGCGGTTTACTTCAGCACCAGACTGGAAGCATAACTTTTTGAGACTCTATCTCTAATTTTTAAAGTTTACTTCCAAAACCTTAGGGTCAAATTAGTGTTATAAATCATCAGGTTATATTCTCTATTTCTTATAGACTTAAAGTGCCTTTTCTATCTGTTTGTGGAATCTCCTCCTATTTTTTGGTACTGTCAATATGTCAATACTTACCTTTGCTATTTCCCTTCTTATCTTTTCAGCATCTTGGTGATATATACTTTCCAGAAGTAGAAAAACTTACTACCAGGGAGGGAAACAAGGAACTCTTTTCCTGATACTATCCAACCATGGAGTTCCTGATCCCAGCAAGGTTGTTAGTTCTTAATAACCCTTCTTTTTCAAAGAATCTTTCCTTTGCTTAATCTAACAAACAAAAACACTCAACTCTGTTTTAAAGAATATTCCTTGTTCTTAAACTTCTTTTTTTTGAGCCCTCACCACTGGACTCAAAAAAAGACCATATTTCCACCAAAATTGTATTCAAGACATTTAGACTGTCTTTAAACATGTTCCTCAAAACACATACCATCATTTTTGCTGTATTCTAGATTAGAAGTGAGTTATAGGGTCCATCTGCATCTTGAATACCAAGATGTAGGGATCATCAGAGGTCATTTTGGAGGTTACCTACCACAGGAGCAATGAGCAGGGAGAGAGAAGAATCTAGATGCACACAGAAATGTAGAGATAGGACCACAACCTGCCATGGCTTCTGATACCTTCTCATCTCCCAATTATAGCTCTCATGAGAATTAACTGCACTGCTCACAGTTGGCTTCCTTGATGTATTCCAATAATCAACAAGATGAATTCTTTTTTTTTTTTTTTCTTGCTTTAGAGAGCTAGAGTGATTTAGCTTTACTTGCCACCGAGAAAGCCTTGGCTGAGATGGGATTATACCTCATTAGCACACGTCTAGGCCCATCTTAGAGTTTCAAACGGTACTTACTGAGCTGATGAAAGTAAATTGTTAATTTCTTCCAGGATGTTCTCTGTGGGTATTTTCTTAAACACAAATAAACATCAGCACAAATACCTCCCATTTCAGTGTTTGGTGTCAACTATAACTTCCAAAGGATAGGGTTTCACACAGACTGAAGGGTTAGGCCAGGGGCTGGTGGTGTGAGTTGTTTATTGTATCTGTTTTTTTCAGTTATATAATATTTGTGTGAGGAGTAGACCCACTGCCATAGGCCCTCACATTCCACACATAGATGCTGGTGCTGAAGGGAGATGCTGATTCTATAATAACTGGGGAAGGAAATTGAAAGTTGCCCACAATGCATTCCTTGCTCCAAATAGTCTGAGGCAGTGGCCATTATCATTAGTCTCAGCTTGGTCCAATGTGCTTCAAAATTTTTTTCCTTCAGTTTTTCACCAATACCCCATTGCAAAGTGCTTGCCTCTGTGGTAATATGGACTGACTGTGCAGTATTCAAAATTCCATGTTTTGGCAAAATGTGGAAATTCCTTTGAGGACAACTGTGGCTCATTGTCATAGATAATCCTTTCAGGAATTCCATGTCTGGCAAACATGGACTTCAATTTGGGGACTCTTGTGGTAAATTGGTATTGTTCAGGCTTTCCAATCCTGAGATTTTTATTGTAGTTATTCTCTCTTAATGATATAGTCTCTGTTACTTTTTCTTCCAGATAAACATATTGGTGCCAATGTCTGCTGTGGTCTCATTGTGGAGGCTTGGCATATCATTAATTAAAAAAAAAAATATATATATATATACACTACACACTTTTCAAGTGAGATTTAACATTTGCTGATGAATCTCTCTATTTACTAATGAAACTATATACTTACTGCAACTGTGGCAGAGTTTGACAACTTGGAGAACCATGAAGATTACCCAGCTCCCAGCCCTCAGTTCAAAGTCAGCCTCAGCTGATTCAGTGCTTGAACTCAGGATTTGTAATTCTTTTCCATTACCACATTATTTTTAACTTGAGCTAGTCTCTTATTGTTACATATGCTTTATAGAGCCAAGAGTAATGGGACTTAACTTTTCAACTAACATTTAAATCATTATCTCTTGTTTTTACTAATACTGTGCTTCTAGAAAACTTCTAAAGATAGTAACTGACATTTATCTAGAAGCCAAATGTAACTTAATGTTCTCAGGTTTTCTAAATTGGCCACTCTTTGCCTTTCTGTAACATTGAATGATAATATGTGGACCCTCCCAAGTTATGTGGTTGTAGGAAGGCCAGTTCTCTAGGTGGTGCTGAGCATGTCCACTTTGCAACAGGAATGATGGGATATCACCATTACTTATTTTCTTTATCCCATCATACATACAACAGTATCAAAATCATCATGCTAGCACTTCTACCAGCATTGTGATTTGTATTCTATTTTTAAAATTCCTTTAGTCTTCCTCTGTATAGATTATGTGACAAGTTGGATACACATTTAGGTTCTTTAATTTCATTTTCTTTTAACTTTTTGGAGAATAATTAAATTAATTTTTTTTCCAACTATGTACATTGTTCCAAAGTAAAATCTATAACAGAAGATATTTGGAGAAGTGCTGAATATCCCAGTCTACTCCACAATATTTTTTACTCTACCTATAGGTAATTAATTTTGAAAACTGTTATGTATTCCTTTATTTTCTGTTTGTTATAATTTTTATATAAATAATATTTTACACTTGTAGTCTTTGAAAGGAATTTTTTTTCTCATAGTATGTAGTACACGTGAGGCCAAAAAAAATACATACATTTTTGACTTCTGCAATTACAAGGTGTGTTCAATGTGACTTGTATTTATCTTTTGTTACCAGTATGTATTGAGTACTATAATTTTAATATAGATTTTTACTTTCTTAAAATGTGTATACATTGTTTGGCACCCACTGTATATATTTGTTACTTAAAAAATTTTCATTTCATCGTAATTGCCTGTGAATAAATATATTTTCATATTTCCTTTCTAATCTGGATAATGTGTACTTTCTTTTTCCTTGTATAATTGTAGTGATCAGAACTTCCAATATAATGTTAAATAGAATATAAATCCTTGTCTTAATCCTAATATTAAAGGGAACACATTAAATATTAAATTGGGAATACTTTTACCACTGAATATTAAGCTGGGAATACTTTTACCACTGAATATTATGTTAGCTGTAAGTTTTTCATAGGTACACTTTATCATGCTGTGGAAATTTCATTCTATTCCTAGTTTGTGAAGAGTTTTTTTTTTTTTTTAAACAGGAATGGCGTTGTGTTTTGTCAGATAATTTTTCTGCTTCTATTGAGATGATGTGGTTTTTCTACTGTCTCTTGTTGATATTATAGAATTCTGGGTTATTCTGTAATGTACTTTTTATATTATAAGATTTAACTACCTAAAACTTTGTTTAGAATTTGTGCACCTATTTTCATGATAGACATTTGCCAACAATTTATTTTTCTTGTAATGTTTTTATCTGCATTTGAAATCAGGATAATCTGGCTTTATAGAATAATTTGGAGGTATGCTCTCCTCTTAAATTTTCTTACTGAGTTTGTATAAAATTGGTATTATTTCTTCCATAAATGTATAGTAGAATTCATCACGTGGGTTGAAGTTTTCTTTGTGGAAAGATTTTAAAGTACAGACTGAATTTTAAAAATAGCTAGATATCTATTCAATGATCTATTTCTTCTTGAGTGAGTTTTGAATTTGTATCTTGCAAGAAATTGGTTCATTTCATCTGAGTTGTCAAAATGATTGGCATAAAGCTGCTCATAATATTTCCTTATTATCTTTTCAATAACTATAGATTTTATAGTGATGTTATCTCTCTCATTCTTGATATTTACAATCTTTCCTTCCTGCTTTATCTTCTTATCAGTTTGGAAATTTTATTTATCTTCTCAAAAAATGCTTTTATTTTATTTTATTGAATCATAGCTGTGTACATTAGTTCAATAATGGGGTACAGTGTGCGGGCTTCACATGCAATCTGAGATATTTTTATCAACCCGATTGACATAATATTCATGAGATTTTCTCATTTACTATGTGCCTGTGGCTCAAGCAGCTAAAGCGCCAGCCACATACATCTGAGCTGGCAGGTTCGAATCCAGCCCGGGCCCACCAAACAACTATGATGGCTGTAACCAAAAAAATGCTTTGAATTGAATTGAATTTCTATATCACTTTTAATCCTATTATAATTAATTGGTTTTCATCCTAATCTTTATTATTTATATTCTTTTACGTGTGATGGGTTTAATTTGGTCTCCATTTTCCAGGTTGACAAGTCAAGGAAACTGAAGTCATTTATTTTAAACCTGTATTGTTTACTAATAAAGGCATTTATTACTGTAAATTTCCCTCTAATCTGTGCTTGACCGCCTCTCACAAATCTTGAGGTTCTTTTCATTGTCATACAGTTTAAAATATCCTAACTTCCATTCTGATTTCTTCTTTGGCTCATAGTATATTTAAAAAGTTTCTGTTACATACAGTCACCAAGTTACAAACATCTGATCTACATATAACTCGCACTTATGAACAGAGGCTATTACAGTGAGTCCTCTAGTCCCAAACATCCCACTGACATATGACTTGCACTTATTGAACTGAGGCTTATGAGTAAGTCTCCTAGTTACAAACATCTGATTGATGTACAACTCACATTTATGAGTGGAAGCTATTACAGGAAATAGGTAAATGTACCTGTTCCAACTTACATAGAAATTCAACTTAAGAACAAATCTGTAGAACCTATCTCATTTTTAACCTGGCAACTGTATATATTTTGTTTTATTACAAATTTAGTTTCACTGTGGCTTTGCATGCTTTGCATGACTTGAATCCTTTAAATCCTTTTAAAGAATTGAGCCTGGCTTAGTAGCTCAGAATATATATGTAAATGTTAATGTGTGCTGAACAGAATGTGTATTCTATTGTTGGTTGAATGTGCTAAACGTCAATTAGGCTAGCTTGGTTTAAATGCTATTTAAGGAAAAAAATGCCACTTAAGTGTCTTATATACTTATTGATATTTTTGTCTACTCATCAAGTCAATTATTAAGAGGGGCATCCTGAAATGTCCAGCTATGATTATGGATTCGACTCTTCTTTCCTTGCAGTTCTAATTTGCTACATTAATTTTGGGGTTCTGTTGTTAGGTTTATAATCTTTTAGTATTGTGGTACCTTCTTGATGAATTGATATCTTTATCATTATAAAATGAACTTCTTTATCCCCAGTGATATTCTTTGTTCTGAAATCAACTTTATCTGATATTGATTGTAGCCCACCCAGCTACTTTTGATTATTGTTAGTATACTATATTGGTTTTTCTCTCATCCTTTAACTGTTAACCTGTTGGTATTTTTTATATTTAAAATGGATTTCTTACAGGTAACATTTTTGGGTCTTGCTTTTTTATCCAATCTGATATTTTTGTTTTTACATTAGGTTCTATATACAATTTACAATTATTGTGATAATTGAGGTGGTTGAGTTTAAGCTGTGAACTTACTATACATTTCTTTTCTTTCTTTTTTTGTTTGTTTCTCCTCCTCCTCCTTCCCCCACTTCTCTTCTTCTTTCCTGTTCTCATTCCCCTCCCCTTTCTCCCTCTCCTTTCTTTATCCAAATGATTCACTTGGACATCACTATTTACTTATTTGTCTAATCTAATTTTTATTCCCTTTTCTGTCATCTTTTGGATTGATTATTTTTTATGCTTCTTCCCAATCTTGTTAGTTTTTTATGCATAAAATAAAATAATGGCTGTGTTCAACAACTGAATTTTTTTTCTTTTTGAGGTTTATTGAGAGTTTATAGCACATATACTTAAATTATAATGCTATATCTTCAAGTAATTTTATACTATATTATGGAATACTATAAGAAACTTACCACAGTTTTATTTGCACATCTTCCCTCCTGAACATTTTGCTATTGTTTTCATGTATTTTACTTTTACATGGGTTATAAACTGCATGATACATTGCTGTTAATTTTTATTTAAATATTCAGTGACCTTTTAAGGGGACTTATATAAGGAGACAGGTAGTCTGTTGTATTCACCCCATAGTTACCATATTCAGTGATCTTAATTATTTTATAGATCTACATTTCCATCTGATATTATTTCTTTTGTCTGAAGGTCTTTCTTTAACATTTATTATAATGTACTCTGTTGATAATAAATTCTCTCAACCTTTTTGTAATGTTTGAAAATATGGTTAACTCACCTCTTACTTTGAACAATATTTTAATTGGATATAATATTTTAAGTTTAAAGCTATTTCTTTTTAGTTCTTTTAATGAAGTTGCTTCCTTGTCATTCATCTTGTATTATTTCTGATGAAACTTGATTCCTCTGTATATAATGTGCCATTTTCTTTGGCTGCTCTTAAGATTTTATCTTTGTTGCTTGATTTAAGTGATTTGATCATGATGTACCTTGTTGTATCTTTCTTAAGGTTCATGTACTTGGAGTTTGTTGAGTTTCTCTGACCTGTGGGTTTCAGTTTTTATCAAATCTGGTCAATTTGGGGGCCATTATTTCTTCATAGATTGTTTTGTTTCTTCCATTTATCTTATTTGGGGACTTGAATTATACATACATTAGGCCATTTGAAGTTGTCCTGGAGTTCATGGGTGCTATATTTATTTCTTTTTAAAATTTCTTCTTCTCTATGTGTTTTATTTTTAATAGTTTCTGTTGCTTTATTTTCTAGTTTACTAATCTTTTCTATTTAAGTTTACTAATTATTTTCTATTCTATTTCTCTTGACACATTATCTATTTTGTTTTATTTGTCCATTCTTTTATTGCAGTTTAGTCTTAATTATTGAAAGTATATATTATTTTGTGTCTTTTTTTTTCTGAGTTCTATGTCTGCTTTTCTAAAGTTTTCAGTTATAACATATGTTGTTCTTTCAATGCTTCCATCATTTTCTTAATTGATTTCTGGCTCATTTTGAAATAATAGGTTTCAGTTTTAATCTGTTTTGTAGACTTGACCTTTTGGAGTGTTTTGTTGTCTGAAAGGATGTTACTGTGCTCTTTATTCTCATTTTAAAAATTATAAAATTTTATGGGATTGGACCACAATCCTTGTTTGTGGCTCATTTTAAGTGAAATGAGTTTTTCTGTATTTTCAGGATGGTAGGATCGGCCAAGATAGCTTTTCAAACATCATGTCTCAAGAGCTTCCATTTCTGTTTTTTGTTCTTTACAAAGTGATTAATAAATGGCCTCCTACATTCTGAGGTCTCCCTCCCCTACGTCATCACCCCTTTTTACTCCTGTTTCCCTGTCGCACTTTATTTGAATAGATTCTTAGGGGTTTCTCTTCATTGCTGGATGAGAATTTTAGTTAGTTCCAAGAGTTCATATAATCTGGTCTGCTCCATCTTCTTCATACTTGGCTGTGGGCTCCTTGCACTCACCCTGCAAACTGAAACTCTCCTAGTTTAGCTTCTGTTCTCAGATTGGTTCAGTGTCCTTTCCAGTGAGTATCTGTTAGGGATTTTACAGATCTCATGTTCTCATGTCCTTTAGATTTTCTGTGATTTTCCTGCTTTCCCTGTCTCTGTGGTTTTGCCTTCACCAGACACAGATGATCATGTCATCTGCATACAAAAACAGTATTATTTCTCCACTCCTAATTAGTATATGTTTCTTTTACATTTTGTTTCTTATTGGATTAGAAACTTGCCTGTTCTTTATTTTAGTGGGAAGGGTTTCATTTTCTCACCATTAGTTGCTAGTAGTTTTTGCTGTGGGGTTTTCAACAGATATTCTTTATCAAATTGAGGATGTTTCCCTCTGCACTTAGTTTGCTTATGTATCATTTTGGGTATCACCATACAATAGATTACAATTTCCTGAAGTAGTTGTCTGGAAGAAGGAGATCCATTCTTTTGGGTAATACTGTTTCCACTCTGTAAGAAGATCGATTCTTTGAAGTTAAGTTTCTTCTGGATGAGTTTGAAATCCTACTTATGAATAGTCTAGAGATGATGAACTAGAACCATTATTTATAGAAATGATTTTATGGCTTGCCCATGTAATGTATTTTTTTTTAATTAATCAATGCCAAAGCCATTTATCATGCTTTGGGATCAGACCTACCTAACTCCTATTTTGCTTCTTCTTCTCTATTAAAGAAAAGGATATTAAAAGACTGAAAGGTAGAATAAAGAATTAAAGACTGAGATAAGTGAATGAAAGCAAGAGAGCATCCAAATGCTTCAAATATATTCAAGTCTTCACATTAAGGGGAAGTAAAACATGAGAACTTGTGGATTTGGAAATGGATGCATATACCTGCTACTAATTATCTTCAAAAAAATGCACAGCAGAGTGTGTTTGTTTTGTGCTGCTATAATAGAATACCTGAGGCTGAATAATTTATAGTCAACAGAAATTTGTTGGTTCATGGTTCTAGAGGCTGAAAAGTCCAAAATCAAGGTGCTGGCATATGCTGAGGCCCTTTCAGCTGGCTCATAGCTGGCAGAAGGTATCAGAAGGGCAAGAGAGAGAGGAGAGGGGGCTGAACTCCTCTTTTAATAATGAACCCACTTCCTAGTCAGATGTGGCATTATGCACTTATAGTCCTAGCTACTCTGGAGGCTGAGGCAGGAGGATTGCTTGAGCAAAGGCATTCAAGGCTACAGTGAACTATGATTGTGCTACTGTACTATAGCTTGAGTGACAGAGGAGTCTCTGTCTTGAGAAAAGAAGAAAATGAACCCACTCTCACAATAACAGCTTTAATCCACTCACTCTACGCTCATGACCTAATCACTACTCACTTAGTCTCACCTCCCAACACTGTTGCATTGAAAATCAAGTTTCTAACACATGAACTTTTAAGGACACTTTCACACCACAGTACAGAGCATTGATAAAAACTTGAGGAAAGCAAACATCTCAACTTTTATAAAGGAAAATAGAGATTTCAGAAATTATAGGTGAGAGGCTTTGATGTCAATTCACATAAATGTCTAGGCTGGTTCTGTCCATGCCCCCCTGGTGGGAAGTAGTGCCCTAACCCCACGTCAGCTCCCATGATTCTGCACCTCAGCCTACTTTTAGAGTCTCCTGATTTCCATTTGCCTGTGAGAGGAGCAACATTTTAGAATGAATTATTAAACAAATAGTTTTGGGATCTTAGAAAATCGTGCCATTTTCATGGGAGCCAGGAGAAGTTCACCAACAAGTCATATCAAACCAAAGTGTACTCTCTGTGAAGTCTATTAGAAGGATTATGTTTCACCAACATACCAGGAATTGTGAAACTGTAGACTTAGTAGGGATCTTAGAGATCATCTAATTAAAGTTCCTCATTTGAAAGTGAAAAAGGGAAGACCAGAGAGACTAACTACATTTTCTAAAGTGATAGCAGGTTTGAGAGAAATAGAGTTGGAACAAACTCAGATACCAGCTTGAGTGCTTTCTAGCATTTCAAGTTCTTCTCACGATATCTTTGTTGACAAGAGGAAGTATGAGCTGAGTGAAGTGCTTCATATATAGTTAGGTGGATTTATAGTTAGTATAACAGCCACACCTCCAAAATCTTTAAAAGGTTTGTGTCATTTGAAGAGATGTCTGCAAAGGTGTACTTCAGGTCACTGATGCTGGCTCTAACACTGTCATATCTAATATTTTAATTGTTGAATTGGAAAGAAGACACAAATTCTCTCTCTCTCTCTCTCTTTTTTTTCTTTAGGGGCAGAGTCTCACTTTGTCACCTTCAGTAGAGTGCTATGGCATCACAGCTCACAGCAACATCCAGCTCTTGAGCTTAGGCGATTCTCTTGCCTCAGCCTCCCGAGTAGCTGGGACTACAGGCGCCTGCCATAATACCCAGCTATTTTTTTGTTGCCATTTGACTGGGGCCGTGTTTGAACCCACCACCCTCGGTATATGGGGTCAGCGCCCTACCCACTGAGCCACAGGTGCTGCCTGACACAAAATCTCTTACAAAATTTTCAGGTAACATAAATCTAGTAACAATAGTGACACAAACACATTAGAAGATACAGGGAAGATTCAAAAGGCTTCGACCAACTGGAACAATGAGCTGAAACTAATAAAGTGAAATTTAATAGGGGTAGGAAAAATTTAATAGGGGTACTATAATTAAGTTAAAAAAGTCAACTGCCTTAATTCCAGACGAGGGCTGGTTAGTGCAGTTTTAGGTGAATATAAGTGCACTGTAGGCCATAAGAGGAGTTGTTGCAGTCTCATCCTGTCTTCAGGGCGTCACTGAGCCCTGATCCAGGCTGTAACTGTCCCCTGAACAGCCCCTGGTAGAGGAGGAACTAGTCTCTAGATGCCACATTTTTCACAAGGATATTGACAACTCTAGTTCTTAGAGGAAGATGGCAAGATAATGAAGAATCTGTTATGAGAAAAACTAAAGACATTTATTCTGAAAAGGAAATTATTTATGGATGGTTTGCCAATAATATCTTTATAACCCTTCATTTATTTCTTTCCTTGTTAATTTTTAAAATTCACTCAATAAAGATTACTACTAAGTGCCAGGGATACAGAGGTAAATAGGGTAAAGTTTCTGCTCTTAAGCTCCTCGTAGTCTGATGCTGTGTTTCTGGAAGCAGCATCCTTTTGCACCATGGGTGCCTGTTAAATAGTTTGGAATCCTAGGATCCACCTGAGACCTACTGAATCAGACCCAGAAATCTGCATCGTCAAGACCATATATATTAGCAACACAATTGGAATAGTACTGTGGTAGAGATTTGTTTGATGAACTGAGGCAGCATCTAGAAGGAGAAGCTAAGTCTGTTTGATAGAATCTGCCACGTGGTAAAGGGAACACAGATATTCCTGGATGTCCCAGGGGGAAGAATTAGAATCAGTGAACAGAAATTAGAGGAGCCAGTTTTCAGCTCAGAATAATGAAGATTGTTTTAACAATGAGGGGCTTCAAAAATGGAATTGGTTTCTTAGTGAACCATAAATCTCTTTTCCTGGATATGATCAGAGAGAGGCTAGACAAGCAACTGTTGGGTGATTTGGAGAAGAATGCTTATGTTCTTTATCTATGACCCATTTCAGCATGAAGGGAGAAATTCTGCCAACACTTCCATTCCCTTTCTTTCAACCTGCTCCTTCATCCTTTTTATGGGAGAGAATAGTTTTCTTTCTGAGAGTCTGGGGCATCTTTGAGGCCACATTTTCTTAGGGACAGGTGACCAAATAAAGCTCTTCCTTCATCATGCTTGCTCTTCCTGTGTGAGTCAGACATGCAGGTTCTTATCTGGAGGGGTGGATCCTCCAAGATCATTCTGCAGAATCTTATGGCACAACTGAGGGTATAGGTTCTGGGGTATATATTAAGGTGGAAAATAGGGACCCTAATTTGGATTGCCTTTATGCTGTATTCTTCGACATAGTTACCAGGACTTCTGCTTTGAGAATCACTTAAAGATTTCTAGGTCATTAAGAAGCTGATAGTTGAATCTCCATTTGGTTAGAAGTTCCATTATTGTGTAGAGTTCTGAGGTAGGTCCTGGGTGAGTCACAGATTCAGGAATCCATTAAACACATTTCTTTTCATGGAGTCATGTCAGGAAACTAGGAGTAGGTTCTCTAGGCACTCAGATGACTTATAGGTGAAAGACTGAAATATGTTAACCCTTCTGAGTTTTATAGGCGTTTGGACACTCCAAGGCCTCATTTAATTATAGATTCTGTCTGATATTACTAAAAAAATTTGTTCTTAAATAATTTGATGGGAATTCCCTTATGTACAGTGGTTGGAACTCAACCTTACCTTCTCTTCTATGGATTTAGGAATCCTCAAACAATAGTGGTGTCTCACAAGTAATTTGGGCTGTTGCATTTATTTATTTAACAAACTGTGGAACATGCTGCAGTTTGCTGTCCAGATACTCCCTCAAGGACTGAAAATCTCACTGCCTCAGGTGTTGAGGGTTGGCAACTGGTGGTTTCTATTGGTGGCCCTCACCAGAGATTGCCCTCTGCTTAACGTCACCTCATCCAACATGATACTTCCTTCCTGGAGGTGGCCTCCTGTTGATATGGGAGCATAAGAGCCCATCCACTTACCCAACTTGAGACAACTCTGTAAGGCCATTCCAGCTCTATGGCTGTCCATGGGATCCTAAGGGCTCTGTTGACTTGTCAGACTAATTTCTCTGCTCAACATTGCTTCTGTCCCCATAAGTATGATCCCAACAGCTCCCCAATCCACCCTAGAAGACTTTCTGTATAAAAATTGTCTCAGAAGTCTTCTTCCTCCTAGGGAAATTAACCTGCAAAACAAAGGCTTTTTTTTTTTTTAAAGCACCAAGCAAGTGCTTAGTGTATGGAATATGGCAGTGTGAAACGAGCCCTATCAGTTCCACTGCTGTCCTTCTTTCCTGCTCTGTGCTGTGATTTGGCTAGACATGCTGCTGTCCTCCCAGGTCTGCATTGTTGCTGATATTTGCAGGGTGCTACACTACCCCTGTTAACACCTGTATTGTTTGGTGGTCTCCTTACTGCCTGTGACTATAGTCACCTTTATGCTACAGGCCTGCTTTGCCCTGCTGACTTTGCTGGACTCTGGATGCCTTGGCAGAGTTGATTACCTATTCTTCGCCTCTGCTTTTGTAGATATGACTGTTCTCTCTGTAGCTTTTGATTGCAGCATCTCTCCATGTCTATCTATCTTTGTTGTCTGAGTCTTTTCCTGGTGAGGAAGCCTGTTCTGCTTCTTGTGTCAGGTGCCTTTAGATGGTCCTTTGTTATAGCTTGGTCCCTAGTGGTAAAATCTTTCATTTTCATAACTCGGCCCTTTTCAGAAGTCTTTTTCTCATCAGAAATGTAGGTGACTTTGAGTGATTTATTTCTTTCATGTATTTGTTTTCATACATCTCTCTTTTTGCTTTCAATATAATAGACATCCTGGGGGCTGGTTGGGGTAGTTGGAGAGTGTTCTTAAAATAGCCTCATGTTACACGCAGAATAACAGCTCCCTTTCCTACAATCAGGCCCTGATACTAAGTTTGTCTTTCCAAGACTCCTGTCCTCTTAAGGCAACTTTTCCTTTGGTGGCCTGGTTGTCCTTCTTTGGAACATGGCTTCCCTTGAGATCTCTCCAATCTATCAGAAATGTCTGTCTTTGTCTAGACATCAATTATGGATGCAGTTCAACTACTTTCCCTGGGGGTCCTGGGCCCCTATTAATAAAGGGATGCATGCAGCTAGATTCTTATCTAAATGTTCACAAACATTCCACAATGGTTACTCTGAATAGCCCGGTACACACAGATGACCTCTGGACAGGAGGGCGCCTCATTCCACATGCAAGCATATCTGAGTCTCAGCTAGAATGCATCACTGTGGACAGCTCTGGAATTCTATGAAGCGATCATGTATGATATGAAGAGAACAGAACCTAGAGTCAGGAGATTTGGAGACAGTCCTATTAATGCCGCAGATCTGTTGTTTGGCTCTTTGGGCCTCAGTTTCCTCAATTGTAAATGAGGAAATTAGACAGGATTATCTCTCGCAGCTCTTTCAGTTCTAAGACTCTGTGATTCTTTCTGGCCATTTGTGTCATCTTTCCACACTCTTCATTACCATGACTTTAATTGAGTCTGGCATGAACTCCTCTGAGGGACGACATTTCCAAAACAGTTTACTGCTGGAATGAAAGTACCCTGGACACTTTTCCAGGGTTGAGACATATGCATTTCTTTGTGTGACCTCTGGAGCTCAGCACAGAATTTTCCATGATAGTCTGCCTGGGATTAATCAAATGCTTCAGGAGAGGCTCATCCAGGATCGCTTCTTTGAAAACAGATTCTTGGGTAGAAATCATTAGGCTCCCCTTGTGCCCAGATAATATTGAAAGCTGGAAGCAAATCAGGTAGTTTGATAAATATTTTAATGTATTTTCTGCCCTAATCCTAAATTCTGGAATTCAACATACAACAAAAAGCAGAGAGCAGTAGCGAGTGGATTGTACACTCCCATGACGAGAAATTCCGTGTTATTATAAAGTCCATAAACCGGCTCTGTAGGACCAAATATTGTCAGTGCGTAATGTGAGCATTTTAACAGAGGGTGTAAAGCCTAAAGACACAGTCACAAGGTTAGAAAGACTGTGCGAAGATCTGTGTTTCCTTTTCTTGAGGGTAAATGAACTTTAATTAAGCCATCTCTAATGGAAGATGATCAGTGTAATCTATGGAAAATCAATAGAGAATCCATAACCCTCAGGAAGAAGCCTTTTGTCACTCACTGCCTAAAAATTCTTCCTGTTATCTTCCTGCTATCTTCATTCAGGGGAAGTATAAGGTGGAGGACTAATATAGGGTCCTCTGAAAGGTTAGTGGTTTTCTTCAGCCTCCAGTTACCTATGTGTCAGCTAAGTTTCTTTAAAATGTCATTCCAATCTGTTCCCTGTCTTCATCATTCCTCTTCTGCCTTAGTTTAGGCCTTCATCATTTCTAATCTGTACTGTTGTAATTGTGCCTTAAGTCAGTAAACTCCAGTTCAATGGTGCAAGTTTGAAAACAGGGCACAATTCAAGATCTGATAATTGCAAATGCTCCCAGGACATTATAAAAATTCCTTTGCAAGCACAGGAGATAAGACTGACTAGTAATTGTCTAGCAAAGATGCATAGAGGAGTTGAGAGGGAGGGGAAACTCCTAAAACGATAGGGCTGTGGGAAGTTCTGTAGACTTCAAAGGAAGGAGTGAAATGTGGTCTGAACTGAGTCCCTGACCAACTACTTGCTTCTATTCCAGCCAGGTGCTGCTGCTTCTTTTTCCTGTTTCTCCTATTTTGACCTTGGCCTGGGGATTGAGCTCAAGCAGTCTTGACATACTCTTCTACATCAGATGCATCGACTTAGTTTTTCTACTGCAAATGAGTTTTACACTTTTTTTATCCATCCTTTACATTGCTGCAGAAGTGATGCAATGCAAACCTTACCATGCACTCTCCACTCAGCATCCTTCAGTGACTTCCCATTGCTCTCAGGGTTCTAGCCAACCTTCTTGTTGGAACAGACAAGGTCTTTTGTGAACCAGCTCTTGCTTACCTCTTCTGCTTTTCCTTTATCATGCCTCTTGTCTTTGTATGTGCTGGCCTCTTGGCTTTGTATACTTGTCTACCTCCTGTGACTTGGCTCAGTCCAACTCATCCCAAGGGTCCCTTCCCCTAGAAAGCTGTTCCTAACCCCCCTTCCCACTCCCAGTTATCCTGATCTCAGTGAGGTCTAATTCCTTACTCCTGTAAGCTTCCACAGAATCTTAAACTTGTTTTTATTACAGCAGACATCACACTGTACTGCAATTATTTGTTTCATGTCTGTCTCTCCTACTTGACTGGAAGCTTCTTAAGGCCTAGATTTCTTCTGCTCTCACTCTGAAACTGGCCTGTGGTATATGAGTGTGAGCTGGATAAATGAGATTGAAAGATTATCTAACAAGGGTAATTTAAAGAAGATTTTTTACTGACTACAATGTTTAACTGGACAACTGCTAATGTCCCCTCCCAGCTTGTAGATAGAGGATTTTATGGTATATTGTGACCTTTATACTTCTCAGAAAGTAGATGCTTTTAAATTATAACATACATTTTTATTATTTTGGTGTTAAATGTGGTGATTTTGATCTTTTTCATGGTTCAGTGCAAAGCATGAATTCTATTTTTAAAAGATTTTTCTAATTTGATCAAATCATGTGAAGATCCAGGTGTTTTTAATGCCAGTCACTGATTCTTTTCTGAATATTCCAACATTTGAGGTCTGAGTGACCATGGAAAATAAGTAGTACTCTGAAGGAATGCTCCTTTGGGATCTCTGATGATTAAAAAAAAAAAAGGAAATTTTCCTGGGACAAGATCCCCATCAGAATGTCTGTGTATAGAGGGAGAATATCAGATTGCATGTTTGTAAATTGATCAACTTCTCACACCAATGGAGTAAGTTTAAAATACAACTCAATGTATTTTGAGTACAGGGCACTTTTCAAGTTTTGAAAATCCAGTAAAAATTCAGAAACTAAGTATGTCACATTGGTTATTGCTTTCTAGATGAGTATCTTTCTGCCTTCAGGACTATAAACTCATCCTAGAAAAAGTGCTACATACCTCATTGCTGAATATCACTATAGCTGCCTTTGAAGTACTCCCCTTGGGAAACTATGCACTAATGCTGAGGCCAGTCCACCCTTCAAAGCAATTGTGAAACTTTTTTTGTATGCTGCCTTAATTTTTTACATGCAATCTATAATGCAAAATAGAATCAACCATAATCAAAGACAAGTAGAAGATACAAATCATCAATGCAACCACCACCATCATCATCACTGTACAAGGTACATAGAAATGAAAATAGTGTCAGACCAAGATGATCTTCTGCTGCTTGAAAAAGCAGGTAAACCAGCGGAGCTTATTAAGTCAGTTGAGAACTGCCTACTTTGCTATGATTTGAGAGATAATGAAAAGCATCCTTGTCTTAAAATATAACACGGTCAATGACCTATAATAGAAAGTGGATAAAAGCATGGGAAACTGGGCTGGTTTCATGTGTGGAACATCTGAATGTCTTAAGGTGCTGTGAGATCTTGGGACAATGTCAGAGATGAGACTCACAGTTTCAATGATCAGCAACATTTAAAAAATGAGGTTCCAAACTTCTGACCTCTGTTCTTTTGGCATCTACATGGAGAAGGGGAAGGGACACAGGGAAAGCTTTGGGAACAAAGGACCTTTTAAATACCCTGTGATCAAATATCCTCTCCCACACATTCTATTGACTGGGGACTGACTGTAAGTGGGGCTGTGTTCTGAGGGACGCTAACCTAGCATGGGGTCAAGGGGTCTGGGCTCTTGTTCTGACTTTGCCACTAAGATGTTCTATTTTGTCCTTCAAACTCTGGGTCTAAGTTTTTACATCTTTAAAATAAAGGGGTTGGATAAACAGTCACTTAGTTTCTTCTTACAGAAAACATTAAGCTCTTTCTTTTTGCTTGGCACTGTATCAAGGTCTAATGGTACAAAATAAATAAAACAGGTCCTATCTTCAAATTGCTTATACTAATAGGGTGGACAGACACATAGACAACTCTTTGTAAAAAAGGAATGCTAGTATGAAGCAGGTGTCTTCATACTAGAGAGCCTGGGTCTCTTCTAATATTCTTTTTAGTTTAAGTGTCTGTTTTAAAATAGCATGAACTCCTTGGAACGGTTAAATTGTTAGCAAGGCACAATTTGGCTTCCTTGCAGTTTTGTTGGGGGTCCTGCCATACAGCCACCTTTCTATTAACCACTCATTTTCCATGATGTTCTGCTGCCGGTTATAGGGGTTTCACACAGTTTAAGGAACCTTCTAACCTAAAAAGGGATTATTTCCATGTGCTCGACCCATATTATTCAGACCATGTTGTGTTCCCTCAGATTTGTCAAGGTACAGAAATCAAAATAACAATAACGATTATTGCTAATGCTACTATTAATTATTCATGTGAGTGCCATCCACTAAAGTCATTCTAGAATTCCCCAGGTAGGTTTAGGCCTTTTCTTTTCTGTACTATCATTTCATTACCTAGTTCACCGTTCCCCTCCTCTTCCTTCTTTCCTCCCTTCCTCCCTCCTTCCCTCCCTTTCTTCCTCATTGTATTATTAAAATTCTTCATTATCTTGTTTCCTCCACTAGGATATGAGACTCTTCAGGGCCTAGGCCTCATGTGAGTTCAGTTATTTAATGTGTTAGTTGAATGAAGGAATGAATTTGGTTATCTTAACTATAGCTCTGTAGACAATGAAATTTTTTCAATCATAATTTCTCATGGATGTCCAGTCACATTCTGGTCCACATTAGGTACTTAAGCTTTATTTTTTTGAGGGGCTGGGGAATATTATACATCTGTTTATGTTTAAAGAAAGGGACTCTAGTCGAATGTCATTGTACAGACTCTTAAATTTGGATGTTTTCCCTCTTTTTAAAAAGGACTTCTTTTTCTCTTTTTTTAAAGAACCTATTGTCTTTAAAATCTGAACAATCCACTCCCACGTCCCACCTCCCTCTCCCCTCCCACCTCCTCTTGCTTACACATGCATGATGCAACAAGTACAATTTTGAGGCAGTATTCTATAAAGAGGCCAGACAGTGAATCCACTCAGGTGTTAGAGAGGTGACAGAAGAATTCAAATATTTGTTTGGTTTCTTTTTTCTCTTCTCATTAAGGCTTGCAAAGGGAGGCTAGACTGAAAGGACCTAAGGCCTGAATTTGATACCATGGGATCCCCAAGTGGTGGTGGGTGGGGGAAGGGTTGGATGTGAAGCTTTGAGGAGAATTTGGATCCAGAACCAACTCTAGCTCAGCTGCCAACTGATCATATGTCCCTTTGGTTCCCTGAACTTATCCATAAAATTTGTGTCTTGGAAAAACTGTATTTTGTGTTGGCAGGACACAAGTTTTATGTTTTTCAGAGTTGAGTTTTAGTGCTTTGTGTTCCCTTTCTCCAAGTGCTCCATGTGGTCTGAATAATCCCACCTTCTCCCTCATGCACAGTAGTGAAGAAATGCTGCTCGGGGTATGAAAAGATCAAAAAACATTTGCTTCGGAACTTATCCAATTTCATCCCCATAGGCCAGGGACAATGCCAGATTCCCCGTCCATTCAGGATACGGCAAGCCAGTAACATCCACATTAATCTAGATTATGTTGACTTCATCCTATTCTGACAATGTGCAATATTCTGTATCTTGTTTAGTGCTCTGGACATGCATGGCAGGGAGATCACACTAGGTGGAAAATAAAGTTCTCAGGAGGCTGCAGTCTGAAGAAATGAACTCTCCAAGGAGGAAGAAAAACTTGGGATCGACTCAGAGGAATAAGAAGGTATATTTAGAATTCACCTTAAGGGGAAATTTAGATTCTTTTAATCATGTAAAAAGTATTTAAGTGTCTTGTGTGGGCAACGTGCTAGGTGCTAGCTGATAAACTCTGTACCCTTATGGAGCTTATAGAAAAATATTGAACAAGTCATGATGAATGTGAAGAAGATCATGGAAAAAGATATGGAGTGAGTACATGGGGTCAGGATGACCTCCTTATAGAGGTGATATATAAGCTAAGGCCTGAAGAGTGAGTAGGGATCAGTCAAGGTTTGAAGAGTGTGCCTGAGTGCGTGTGTATGTGTTAGTATACAGGAGGGTTCCTTGGAAGGGACTTGAGGCTAGAATGGGCTTGGTATGTTTGAGGAACTAAAATGTCTAACTTACGTGGAGCATAGGAGGTGAGAATAAGTATTTAGAATGATGCACAATATTCCTTTGAAGATGGAGAGGGATTTCTCATTGACTAGGAAATTGTTCCCAGTTGCAGAAGTGGCAAGAAAGGAATCTTACACCCGAGAGCAAGGTTGAGGGAGTAATGAGCAGGGTGGGCAGGAGGAGAAGGGCACGGTGGTGGAAAAAAATGGATTCTTATGATTGGAAGATTTCAATGAATATTTTCATTGTTTTAATGTATCAGGACAGGATTTTGAGATGTCTTGAAGAGTACTCTTGGAACTGAGATCAGGTAAGCATTTCCACTCTTCATGGAATCAAGACCCTGAACTTTCTGAGAGTAGAACCATGTCTTTTGTTTGCTGATGAAGCCTCTAAGCTTAATGAGGACTTGGCTCATAGTTGGCTTTCAATAAATAGTTGTTAAATGTATAAATTAATAAATGAACACTGAAGAGTACGAAGGATCATCTTGAAAATTATCTTGGTTTTATTTGTGTTTGGCTGGATTTGCTCTACTATTCCTGTAGGATTGTTTGGAGACCCTTGGAAGCTCTGTAAATATCTCTATTCTGCCTAGCTTCATTCCAAAACTGGTCTCATGGGGTGGTATTGGTTTTCCCAGGTCTTTTTCCACCTTGACCTGAGTCCTTGGAGCACCCCCTGGGTCCAGATGTCTGATTATAGAATAAAAGCTTTGTGCTTTAGGGAATTGATAGTCAAAAGGTGGTTTGCCTTCATAATTCTGTGTAGCTTCTCTAAATTTTATTGTCAAGATTAGCCTTGTTCACTCCATAGATCATCTTAGATTATAAACATTTGGAGTCTTTTTAGGAGACCATGCTAGTTTAATTCATTATGTGATGGAAACTAAGATTTTTGTAGTAACTTACAGTATTTAGGGCATATCCAGTTTACAGTTTCACTACTTTATTTCACTTTGGTATTATTACTATTTCTTTTGTACTAATAAGGAAACTGTTGTTCAGAGGTAATCTGCTGAAGGTCACAATCTAGCAAGTTATGAAGACAGGACATATACTTTGTTCTTCAAAGATTTTTCTCACTACTGTTTCAACAAACATCTAGTTGGGAACCTCAGGCAATGTTTTCCTGAATTGTTAGTTTCCTTTTTTTATAGCTGTTGAAGTTTGTGGCTGTATTACTAATTCTTGTGATTATAGCTTTGCATTTTGTATCTGGGACAGAATACTTACATTTAAAGGAACATATTTAGAAAGGCATAACTTCAGGGGTTATGGCATATTTATCAAAGAAATGCAGAGGGAATTTTCAGGTGTCTCAAATTTTATAAGACAGTATCATATAACTGACCAGGAGCCTGACCAGTAGCATATAACTGACCTAGGACGATCCATTTAACTCTCTGCTTCATCCCCTTCACCATGAAATAGACCACTGTTGCTAATGGTTGTTGTGAGGATCAATAGCTAATGTTTTTCTGGAAGTCTTTGTGAACTGCATATAATTACTGCATCTCATAGCTATCTAAGTGTTAAAAATATGTTAAATAAGCCAACCTGCCTTAAGGAATATTTGTTGAAAATAAAAAGTTCAATTCAGAAGTATTAACAACACAATGACCCCCTTTACTTTTCAGGATGTGTGACAACTGAGAAAACAAAATGGGAAAAGATTTGTAGTAGGCTGTGCTGTGTAATTATGACTAGTTTTCCCAGATTTCTCTTGGTATACACATTTGTTTCTGCAGCATCAGAGGTTTAGTTGAAAAATATTTTTTATTTCAATTTGAGAATTTTAATTGATTATTGGGTACTAGTTGAATTCCACTATATCTATGTATGGTTTAATGGTGACATCTGGGCCTTTGGTATACTAATCACCCGAGTAGAACATCAGAATTTGAAGGATAACTTTCCTTGATGATAGGCAAGAAAGTCTAGTTCTTTCTTCCTAGGGATTAGGAGGGGAATTAGAATATTCTTGAAGATGAGAGTTATAAAAGGGTTGGGAAGTACAGGGGGATAGAGAGGTGACATTTAGGGAACAATTTGGTATTCCAACAAGCCAGGATGGTAGAATAAAATGCATGAATCAGGGGAGGCAGAAGGAAAATACGTTTATTCAAGTGTAAGAATTACACAGGAGAAAGGATTGGAATGAGAGGGAAATACAGCCAGAAACTGAGTGGTGAAAGGCTTGGATGGGGAGGACAAGTAGTTTAAATTGGTTTTGGAGGCACTAAGGAATCAGGGAAGGGGCTAATTCCATTAGCATAATATAATAAAAGCATCATAAACATAAAAGCATGTCACTATGGTAAAGAGTGGGGTGCAGGCAAGTGTTAAGTGTAGCATATTCTTACAAAACTTCAATTTGGTGCCATTGTTTTATAAAGAACTCATTCTTTCTCTTCTCCTCCTTTCTTCAAGTAAATTTCCTTCTAGAACAAGACTCGCAAGTATACCACCATGACGAAGCTAAGGAAAACCACAAGCAGGGAACTAGATGGGAAGCCCCAACTGGAAGTAGTAAGTGAATACTTATCAGATCAGTGTCAAAGGAAATGAGGATATTCTCAAAACTTTGCAACTTTGATCAGTGGGAGGGTATTTTCCCAATGCTTTTTACACCCTGCCCTCCACCAGACCTGTCCATGGGTAAACCAACCACATGTCTCAAAGTGGAGACATTTGGGAGGGGCTTGGTCTAGTGAGTCTAGGGCTTCCTGTTTCCCTGAACTCCACCTGCCCAGGAATGCCTGTCTGGACTCCTGCAGAAGCCATTCCTGTAGTATCTCATATGAGAGTGCCAGTCCCCAGCCAGTGCCCATCTTCTCCTTTCCAGGAAGGAGCTCCAGGCAGATAGCACCTTGCTGAGGCCATGAATAGGCCCAGATGGACCTCCCTGCTGCGGTGGCAGTGAACCCTTTAGAAGAACACAGAGGCTTTGTCCTTCCACCCTGAGGTAGCCAACAGTAACTTCAAGAGGCTAATGAGTAAAGTGCAGTAACAGGAATAAGTCCCAATGAACTTATTAAAAAGCTAAACCACAACTTTGGCAAGGGCAGAAACCATTGTCTGGAACTTGTTTGTCCATTTGCAGAGCGCTGTGTGCCTTTACACATCCCCCACCCACCCTTTCAGAACAGAGAGATTAGCAACAAAAGATAGATTTTTCAAAGCTACATACAGCCATGATTTACACCCCACTTTGGAGACTGTCAGGGTGTCTTCTTATTGGGATTGTTAAAGTTACCAGCCAATCCCTGTTTTAATGGGCCTCCTGGGACTTTTGCTGTGGTGTATGTGGAAAGCAGAAAAACTCTGACCCAACCTCCATCTCTTTTGTAATGGCTTCTTTGCAAACGCCTTGGACTTTGTGAACTTATTCTCTCACTAAAAGTAAAAAACGGTTTCAAGTGCTGTAGCCATTTTATCACGGGAGTCTCTATAATTGACAACATGGAATTGTCCCCAAATTGCCTTTTTTTTCTTGCTGGATGAAGATAATGCTTTTTCAGAGCATCTGCAAGAGTTAAGGTACTTTGGGGGAACTTCAGGTAATTCATGTTCTTCAGGGCCTCAGGAGGGGTCAGGCTGCAGGTGCATAGTCCCTAACTGGTTAGTTCTGTACAAGTTCTGTGTGTATGACACCAAGGTTGGGAGGTGAAAACCACAGGCAAAAAGGACACAAAATACCACCTTGGAGAAGTGTTAGTGTTATTTACTGAAGCTGAAGATGTGCCCACATCACGGCGTGGCAGTTGTATTGTGTCACCAGCAGGATCACTCCAAAGATGTGTACATGAATGAATGTTCTTAGTAGCATTGTGTAAGTCAAATCCTGCAAACTACACAAATGCTCATTGACAGCAGAGAGGGTAAATAAATTATGGCATTTTTACATGATGGAATAATACAGAGAAATTAGAATAAATGATCTACAACTAAATGCAGTGACATGGGAGAATCTCAACAAAAAACATTGAACAACAGAAACCAGGCACAAAAGATTTCACAGAGTATGATCCTATTTATACAAAGCACAAAAACCGGCTAAACTAATCTATGATTAGTAGAAGTCAAGAGTGCCTCAATGTGGAGAGCGATGCAGTTACTAGAAGGCAGTATAAGGAAGGCTCCTGGGCAGTGATTAGACATGTTCGGTTTGTAGAAATTCACTGAGCTGTACACTTATGATGTGTGTACTTATTTGCATATTTATCATTGTGATAAAAAGGTAAAGAAATCACAGGTTGGTTAGTTTCTTTGTGTTATGTGATTGATTAGTTAAATTACAACCTTAAAGAGTCACCTAGGAAAGGTATTGCTACTGGTTACTAGAAAGAATGGAGTTGTGTTTGCTTACTCCAGACCTACCAGCACAATTCAAAACAAACAAATCTAAAACTAAAGGTTTTTAAATCCCCATTGATTATTATGACCACCTCACCTTACTCACCTGTCTCCATACCTTCTGCCTGTGTATCATCTGAGGTCTATTGATGTGCCCCCAGGGGCCTAGCAGGAAAGAACAGGTGGGAAAGGGCAGGTGTCTGCTCAACATGGCATCACAGGTGGATCCAAGAGATCAGGGGAGGGCATCTGTGCTTTGCAGCAAGACGCTTTTTGGCTGAATTTGGTGATCCTCATGTACAGTCATGCCTCACTTAGCTACAGGGATGCCTTCTGAGAAGTGCACAGTCAGGTGATTTTGTCATTGTACAAACCATCCTATAGTGAACTTACACAAACCTGGATGTAATATATATATTCCATCTATACACCTACACTATATTATATAGCCTATTGTTCTTAGGCTATAAACTTGTACACGTGTTACTGTACTGATACTCTGGGCATTGCGACACAGAAGTACTTGTATATCTAGATGTCTAGCAAAGGTATAGTAAAAACATGGTATAAAAAGTAAAAAATGGTCCACCTGAGAAGGATGCTTACCATGTATGAAGTTTGCAGAAGCAGAAATTTCTCAGGGTGAGTTAACAAGTAAGTAGTGAGTGAATGTGAAGGCCGAGGAGATTACTGTGCCTTACTGTAGATTTCATAAACACCGCACAGCACACTTAAGCTGCACTAAATTTACAAAAAAATTCTTTTTTAAATAATAAATCCACCTTAACCATTGAATATTTTTTATTTTATACATTTAATTTTTTTAAATTAATTTTTGGCCTTTCTGTAATTCACTTAGATTAAAGCACAAACACATTATACTGCTGTACAATTTTTTTTCTTTCTATCCTTATTTTATGAGTGTTTTACATTTTTTTTTTTTTTTTTTTTTTGTAGAGACAGATTATCACTTTATCGCCCTGGGAAGGGTGCCGTGGCGTCACACAGCTCACAGCAACCTCCAGCTCTTGGGCTTAAGCGATTCTCTTGCCTCGGCCTCCCTAGTAGCTGGGACCACAGGTGCCCGCCACAGCGCCCGGCTATTTTTTTTTTGTTTGTTTTGCAGTTCG
>CAUYON010154104.1:0-19231 GCA_963573935.1 Arctocebus calabarensis
GTGATCAAGAAAATGCCATGAAGGCTAACTGTAACAGTACGATCAAAACATTTCTGAATGTATATGAATCGTGCCCTATGATTGCACCAATGTACAGAATTATGATTCAATAAAATTATAAAAAAAAAAAAAAAGAAATGACATAAATTAGGATAGAGAGCACAGAGAGAAGCAGAAATTTTTGTGAGGATGGAAGAAGATAATCCAGAGTTCTTCTTTGGGCAAAGAAGGTTGAGACAGTGATTCAAAATTGATGGGGATTGTCAAAGAGTCAGTAATGTATGAAACCATGCAGGTCCGAGGAGCAACCAGTGCCACACAGGCAGCTTTCTGAGTGGTCAGCATTTGGTGGGCATGTCTTTTTTTTTTTTTTTTAATTAAATCATAGCTGTGTACATTAGTGCAATCAAGGGGTACAATGTGCTGGTTTCATATACAATCTGAAATGTTTTCATCAAACTGTTTAGCATACTATTCATGGCATTTTCTTAGTTATTGTATGAAGACATTTGTATTCTGCATTTAGTAAATTTTGCCTGTACCCTTCTAAGATGCACCATAGGTGTGGCCCTACCAATTACCCTCCCTCCACTCCAACCTCTCCTCTCCTCGCCCTTCCCATATTCTTGTGCTATAGTTGGGTTATAGACTTCATATGAAACCATTAAATTAGCTTCATAGTAGGGCTGAGTACATTGGATACATTTTCTTCCATTCTTGAATGGAAGAATTGCTAAGAAGAATATGTTCCAGTTCCATCCATGTAAACATGAAAGAGGTAAAGTCTCCATCTTTCTTTAAGTCTGCATAGGATTCCATGGTATACATGTACCACAATTTATTAATCCATTCATGGGTTGATGGGCACTTGGGCTTCTTCCATGACTTAGCAATTATGAATTGGGCTGCAATTAACATTCTGGTACAGATGTCTTTGTTATAATGTGATTTTTGGTCTTCTGGGTATATACCTAGTAAAGGAATTATAGGATCGAATGGAAGGTCTATTTTTAGATCTCTAAGTACTCTCCAAACATCCTTCCAAAAGGAACATATTAGTGTGCATTCCCACCCGCAGTGTACAAGTCACTCTCGGCAGGTATATAGCACGCTTACAGGCACGCTGTGCGTCTGTGCTGTTTCCAGTGGCCAGTCTCTCCGCATCCTTAAAATCCCCAACTTGGAGCATATGTTGCTTGACTCATCTTTGCTCTGCTCCTCACTGTAGCCCTCTATGAATTCTCGGGTTATTCTTCCATATTCCCTAAAGATTTTAGGACACAATTTATATTCTTTCTGTATTGCTACTTTTGAATGCCTACATGGGCAACACTTTCCATGTTCAGAGTTTTTTGACCTGTGATTGTTTCTGCTCTAAAATAACTGCTTACTTAATCAGTTACGATCCAGATTTTGCAATCATAGACTCAAATTCAAGTCTCAATCTCCAGATTTTGTCTTTCTAGTAGTGACTCATGAACTTGCATTCCACCAATTCTTTCATTAATATTTGGGTTTTTTCCCTCCTTTTCCCTCCAAATCTCCTATAATGGTCCATCATTATGACCACTTTTTTCTATATGTTCTTTAATCACTTTCCTTCTCCATCCTTCACTTTGCTTGCCTGGCAAACTCTAAACACAAGTAAAACCCGATCTTTTCCTACTCTATACCTATCTCTGGGTAATTGAACGAAGCTTGGAGTAAGTAACCGTTCTCATATGTCTCACTTTAAATTTCATATCTAGGGCAGTGCCTGTGGCTCTAAATATAGGGCATCAGCCTCATATACTGGAGGTGGCAGGTTCAAACCTGGCCCTGGACAATAAAAAAATGAAAATAAAAATAAATTTCCTATCTACAAATTCAAATGGTTCTTCCTTTGCCAATTCACTATTCTACAGTCCCATACAATTCTTGTTGCAGTAGTTTTATTTTATTTATTTATTTATATTTTAGCTGGCCTGGACTGGGTTTGAACCCAACACTCTCAGTGTGTGTGACTGGCATCATAACCACTGTGCTATGTATGGGCACCGAGCCAGACAATTCTTTAACACCGTCTATGTCTTCCAGTCGTCAACACTTCCATATTTTCTTCAGTCTTAGCTGATGAACTTGCTTTCTATTTCATGGGAGGGGGAGAAAAAGGCAAAAGAAAAGAATTTGAAATTCTCCATCTTCACATTCACCAACTCCATCCATTTACTCTACTATTTCTCCTGCTATTATGGAAAATTCTCCATGTGCGTGAGAAAGATCAACCAATCCCTTTGTGCACTGAATTCCATCACTCGTATTTAAAGGAGACTTGTCCCCTAGCTCTTCTGAATCATTTCCCCTTCATACTAAATAATCCTTACTAGCATATTAACTTGCATTTATCTCTGATCTTAATACAAATTCATCTTCCTTTCAATATTACCCATATTTCTGCAAAAGTGGTTATGTAAAATAGCTCTCTGGAGCCTATTCTTGACTCCTCTCTCTATGTACTCATTACTCACATCTTTCATACCACTTGGTTGATTCCACTTTCAGAATATATATACCAAGTCCATTCATTACTCTCCATCTATACTAACACTACCCTCAATCCAGCCACTATTACCTCTTGCGTGGACTATAATTGTCACCCATTTGGGCTTCCTGTATCCATCTGGGGTTTCCTAGAGTTGTTAGTGATATTCTGAAAATATATGTCTTATTGTGTTATTTTTCTCACTTAAGCTTTGCATAATATCTTCTCATAGTATAAAATGTAAATGCAATCCTTTTACTATGTCTTATAAAACAGACTTTTTTTTTTTCTTCACCTTGTACTTTTTTTATAATTGTTTTTTATTAAATCATAACTTTGTACATTGATGCATTTATAGGGTTCAGGGTACTGCTTCAATATACAATGTAAAATGCTTACATTGAACTAAGTAACACATCCATCACAATTATACTCATTTCTTAATAGTTTTGAATTGTACCATTGTATTACGCATCATCAATTAGGTGAGGTCCCCCCAAATACCCTCCCCTCTCTCTTCTCTTCCCTTCTACTTTCTGGACTATATTTATGTTTTGCCATTCATATGAGTGTGTAGGTGGCTATATATTGATTTCATAGTAGTATTGAGTACATTGGATACATTTTTTTCCATTCTTGAGATACTTTACAAAGAAGAATATGTTCCCATTCCATCCAGGTAAATATAAAAGAGGTGAAGTCTCCTTTTGTAATGGCTGCCGGCCTCGGTATATGTGGTTGGTGCTGTAACCACTGAGCTATGGGTGCCAAGTCAGTTTCTCCTAATTTCTACTTCAAAATTTGGAGTATATTGGGTTTCTCTACTTATCTTTCATGGTTCTCTTATTTATCCACATTAATCTCTCATACTCTCAATATATCTTAAAGCATAAATTTATATCCCAAATCTGGATTTCTTTCCAGTGCTCTAATTGTGTACCCATGACTACATATTCAATATCTTTATTTTGATAACTAATACAAATCTGAAACCAAAACAAATCTTAATCTTAAAATCTCTGATTTTATTGAAAATTATACTCAATTCTCCACCTCAAAAATGGCAACACTATACCTTCAATGGTTCTGATTAAAGAATTTGAGTTTCTTTAACTGCTCCCTTTATCTCATATCTCAAATCCAAATTACTTATATGCAAATTATCTCTTAACTTCCAATTACACGGAGAATCTTACCATTCCTCACTCTACTACCACAACTTGTCCAAACTCTTGCATTTTTTTTCTTTTGCCCATAGAATTTTTCAATAGTCTTCTCTGATTGCTTTTAGGTGGCAATTTGGATAGATTAAGAAACACTTAGGGAACTGGTCAAGCATTACCTTTGGGGTGAGTCTGGGAGGGTGTTTCCAGAGGAGATTGACATGCGAGTCTGAGTGGACTAAGTAGGAAAGGCCTAACCCAATGTGGGGAAGGTGACATCCAATCCACAGATCCAGATGGGGGGGGGAAAGGAAAAACAAATTGGTGTCTCTCTCTTCTGGGCCTGGGATACATTCTTCTTCTCCTCTTGGACATCAGAAATTCAGGATGTTGGTTTTTGGACTTTGGCATGTACACCAATTGCTGTTTGGGTTCTCAGACTTGGACTTGACCCGAGATGCTATAAGCATCCCAGGATCAGCTGCAGAAGGCCAGTCATGGGACTTCTCATCCTCTACAAGCATGTGTGCCAACTCCACCAATAAATTCCTCTCATCTATTTATCCATCTGTTTATCCATCTGTCTCCTGTTGGTTCTATCTATCTGGATAACCTGGACTAATACATCTCTTAACTGGTCTCCAACTCATACTCTTGCCTTTCCTTTGTCCATTGATAAAGTAATACACAGATATTCATCTTTTAAAACTTAACTCAGGTCATGTCCCTTAACCCTTCGGTGAAACAACAGTTCTTGGAATAGCCTGCCAGTGTCTCTACCATCTCTCTGCTCCCTCTCCATGGTTATTGTGTGTCATCAGGCTTCTTGCTCACCTTGATCCACCCATCTTATCATCTTTGCTTTCCTTGGACTGTCCAAAGTATACTCCCACTACATAGTGTTTGCACTCTGGTTACTATTCACCAAATGCCTACATCGTTCAGTCCTTCACTTCCTTACTATTTTCTTATCAAAAAGTTCCTCCTTAAACACATTATCTAAAATGACCAATCCCATTCAACCCTATCCCCAAAAGTCCTATTCTACTTATTAGACTTAGTTGTACTTATAGCTGTTATTATTATCTGGAATATCATAATTATTTTTATTATTTACTGCATTTATCACCAAATTGGAATATTAGTTTCAGGAATAAAGAAATTTTGTATATTTTGTTCACTAACATATTTTTAGTACCAGGAGAGTTTCTGGCAATTATTAGGTGTAAACTTTTCTGGAAAAAATGAATATGGGTGGATTTCGAAGCCATGAGATTATTAAAACAATGTTTCCCAATATGCTGTATCCTATAAATTATGTGGTACTATTTCATAGAAATTCTGATTAAGCAATTCTTTAGTGCACCTAGGATTCTGTATTTATATTAAATATCTCAAAGTGATTATAAGGTCTTGCAGTGTGAAGAATTGAACAGAAAAGGAGAAAATGGCCAGGGAAACTACAATTGCTTCCATTTTGTGACATTATCTGATCTTAATGCCATTTGTTACGTTCCCTGTTACTTTAAAAATTTGTACAACTAAATAACCTGAAATTGTGATCTCAAACCTGAAATTTGGCTTCTAACATAGTGGAGATAGCATTCTTTCATATGTAAGATAATTGTCATTTTGCTTTTGTTACTATATTAAAAAATTAAGATAGATAATAATACTGTAACATTTATACAAATTAATATCTTAGCAATGTGCTTAAAATATTGCAGTTTTATTTCTAATTAACAACTAACTTTAAATGAAACATTGAGTTTTTTCCTAAATTCAAATAGGACAGAGATATTCACCTTTCGTATTTTTTCCATGTGTTTATTGTTATATTTTGGTGTTAGATTTTATTTAAGGAGCACTGTCTAGGTATTCAAAATAACATCCACTGCTCCAAACAGCTATATGCTTTAGCAAGATTTTTACTCTAATAAAAGATGAGAAGCCATACTTACAGAAAGGAAGAATAAGTTACAAATAAAGTTAATGTTACAAAGAAATCTTGAAGGTAGAAATAGAATAACTATTTCTCTGATTTCTTTCTCCTTTGATCGCCTATCTCAGTGGTTCTCAACCTGTGGGTCATGACCCACAGGACTGTATTAAAGGGCCACAGCACTAGGAAAGTTGAGAACCACTGGCCTATCTGCTTTTCACTGTTTGGATTTCTTGCCTGTGCTATTTCTGTGTCTATCTATCATCTAACTTTTATTTTTTAATGTTTTGTCAATTGTTCAATCTATAAATTATGAGGAAATGATTAAAATTGTCTGAATGCTGAATCACCATAGTGCTATGCTAGAACGAAAGACAGATAGCAGCAAGAACAACATTGTACTTCCAGTTAAATACCCAGAATGTATCATTTGTAATTCCGTAAGACATTAATGTGTACAAATGTTTTCCTTTTCTGTAAATTATAACTTATGTAGTTCTCTCTTTGTAACCAACTCTTTGTAGGCTAACTGCCAATTACATGTCAATTGAGAAAATATATTTTAGGCTAATTGAAAGTATTCACTCAATTCTGCTAATCCTTTGTAATATGCAGGTGACTGAAAAATCTAGACGCGTTAAGGACTTGCAAAGTGAAATGATGATGTATTAATTTTTACAAAGCTTTCTTGTTTTTATTATTCTTAAAAACAATAGTCTCATCAGCCTTTTAAATTTAAATTAGTACTCCTTCACAATTACTTTAAAATACTAAGCTTTCATACTTGAATCCCCCAAGAATAATTTCTAGCAACTCTGTTTGGTTAAATATTTCTTACGTAGAAGAATGTTACCACATTATTCATCTGAACCAATTTGTATTAAGTGAGAGTTCTACAAAATAATTCATAGCTATGTGAGTATCACTAATGATAATCAATTTGGGGACATATTTACACATTAAATTCAATCAAAAGCATTTGAATTTTTATTTTAGCTTACTATTTATGTATTATATGCTTCATATCACTCCATATAATGCATTAGTATTGATTCAGTTGTTGAATGGCATTCTTGCATTTTCTTATATTCCTTGTATGTTTCCTGTTTATATCACATATTGTTATGTAGTGCTCCGAAGTATTCTTAGGTGTGCTTTTCCATTTTTGTTTTTTTGTTTTTTTTTGAGACAGAGCCTCAAGCTATCACCCTGGATAGAGTGAGGTGGCATCACAGCTCAGAGCAACCTCCAATTCCTGGGCTTGAGTGAGTCTCCTGCCTCTGCCTCCCAAGTAGCTGGCACTACAGGCTCCTGCCAGAACACCTGGCCATTTTTTTGTTGCAACTGTCATTGTTGTTTGACAGGCCCAGGCTGGATTTGAACCCGCCAGCTCAGGTGTACGTGGCTGGCACCTTAGCCCATTGAGCCACAGGCGGTGAGCCGCTTTTCCTTTTTTTTTGAGACAGACTCTCAAGCTACTCCCCGGGTAGAGTGCCGTGGGGTCAAAGCTCACAGCAACCTCCAACTCGGGCTCAAGTAATTCTCTTGCCTAACTTTTTCTATTTTTAGTAGAGACGGGGCCTCACTTTTACTCGGGCTGTTCTCTAACTCATGAGTTCAAGCAATCCACCTGCCTCGGCCTCCCAGAATGCTAGGAATATCAGTGTGAGCCACGCCCAGCCAAGGTGCGCTTTTATTCACTTAGTTTGTATTAATGCGAATTTTTCTTATTTTTGCCAATTTTGTTCATGTAAGATACATCTTTTAAAATTCATATTCATGATTAAAAACTATCTATAATTATAGACAGAGCAACCCATATTTAAAGCCTATAATCCCACGTTTTTACATTTTAAAAGGTGTATTTTACATGAACAAAACTCAAAGTAATTTAGAGTTTTAGTAGGTATTCTAAATAAATGACATTTTCAACTTATAAAATAATCTCATACAGAAAAATACTCATTTGTTCGTGATGATATTTTTGCTATATATATGAAAGCAAACTTCCCAAAATCATTTGGCCAAAATATTTGAGTTAGAAGTACCATGAAGTCCCCGTTTTTACCATGGTTGATAGTTTCTGCTGCTTACTATTTGTGAGATATGATAATACAGACTATCTTTTTTTTTTTTTTTTTTTTTAACAAATAGCTTACTGCAAACAAGGCCAAACATGTACTTTGCATTCCCTCTTCTGGATCAGGACTCATTTAAACTTTGAAATTATTAAAAATTATATTTAAATATGTATATAATCAATTTATTTAAATGAACAGTTTTAAAACTATTTATATGAAAATATGGTGTATACATAGGATACATATTTATTGAAAAGACAACTGGAAAAGTAGATGTAGAGACAAACTAGGGCATAGGTGTCATAGAGATGCTGTTGGAACGCTCCTCACCTCCTCTCAGATCTGTTTCCCAGTTTCATACTCCTGCTGTGATATTTGTTCTCTGCCCTGTCCACATCACAGCATTCCTGATGGCCTTGTCCTCTAATTGCTTATGATATGATTTTTATTTCTGTGTATCTAATAAAAATCTCACCAGTTATGCAAACAAACAAATAAGAAAACACAGATGGGTGCAGAGGAATTTTCTTCCTTGACTAAGGAGATAAAGGCTATCTGTACTACGTTGTACTATCCTAGTGAGGAGCTCAGCGGTTGCTGTCTTAGGCCATAATTGACAGAACCAAGGGTTGTATGAAATTGGCCTCCTTCATCTCAATGAGTGTTATAGGATCAAGAATTGCAGGGGCCAGATGGGGGCTGGGGAAAGGCAGCACCTAAAAGTTACAGGCTGGACAGAATTTCCACAATGGAAAATGAGGATGGAAAAGTGAAAACAGGGCTCTGACCTAAAGGGAGATTATGGTTGATGATTGCTAATAGAACATAGTTTTCTGTGAATGGACAAAAAGAGTATTGCTTTATGTATAATAATATAACTATATACCATAACTATATATACACACAAATGCACACACATATATAGTGTATATATATGTATACACACGAATACATGGGAAAAGCAACCATAGATGAGCAGAAGACGTAAGTAGGGCAAATTCTACTTACTCACTTTTGAAACGATGTCATAAGGTTTTTAAATTAATTTATCTGGGTACTACAAAGGATTAATTCTATTTTCATGTGTAAAGCAAAATTTTATGAAAATCTCAAAGTAAGAAAGATGATATGTAAATAATCAGGCATTATTTCTCCAAATGTACACCTATGTTTAGATGTTTGTTTTTCTCTGAATTAGTTTACTATCATTACATTCCTTACTATGATTCTTAAGAGAGAGTAGCACCTTCTGCATTGACAGAAAAGAAGTTATTTATACTTTTGAAACATTTATATTTGATGCTTTTTTCTTATTCAAAAGTTTTAGGGTACCTAAAAATATAATCCATATGTTATTTCAGTTTAGTGGCATTAGAAAACTTTGTATTTGAAGTGGCTGAAAATATATGACTAAACTTAGGTTCAGATATTCATTGTATCTTTGGTAAGGCATTTATAAATGAAGCAGTTCTTCTCAACTCCATGTAAAAATTCCATTGTATACTTTCATAGTATATAATTGTTTAGGGATTATGGAGTCTTCCTTTGGAATCCAATGTACATAATTTATATTAATAAAGTTCTCTGTGCTTTTATTATCAAAATGAAAAATCTTAAATTTTGAGCCAAATGATACATCTTTTAAAGATTAAAAGCTTAAAATTATGTTTTTAAAAACTCAGTAAGTCATTCTTTTAAAATGAATAATTCAGTTCTAATTTTATTCATTTGCAAAAGAGAATAATCCCAAAGCATTTATAGAGTAATTATTTTTTTTAATAAACTGAGTTCAGAATGTCTTTAAAGTAGTTATTTTTCTAGTGAAATTTAGAAATGCATAGTTAATATTAACTGAATGATAGATATTTTAGATATCAGATTATGCTCTTGAAAATGCAAAATGTGGAGACTAGTTAGCAGCTAGTGGAGACGGCTACTATCAAACTTTAAATTAGTGATATCTCAATAAAAAGAAAATAAAAGATATTAAATGTTCAAGCTTAAAATTAGAAAATTGGACAGGTGCAGTGGCTCACACTTGCAATCCTAGCACTCTGGTAGCTGAGGTGGGAGGATTACTTGAGCTCTCAGAAGTTGGAAACCATACTGTGCAAGAGTGAGAACTCAATCTTAACAAAAATAGAAAAATTAGCCTGACATCCTGGATTATGGTGGGTGTCTGTAGTCCCAGCTACTTGGGAGGCTGAAGCAGGAACATTGCGTGAACCCAAGAGTCTGAAGTTACTGTGAGCTGAGTTAACACCCCACTACTCTATCCTGGGGCAAGAAAGTATGTTCTGCATCAGTCAAGAAATAAAATATAAGTATTATTCAAAAAATAAAATAATAGACAAAATAAAATAAATAGATAAACTTAGAAAATCAATGAGTGCAAATAAATAATTTTTTTCGGTCTGGTTCATTATTGGCGCCTCAGGAATCTTTTACTTTTCCTATTGCAGGTAACCGATATATTCATTAAAGCTCTTTAGTATTTACTTGTTTATCTTATTCATTGTTCTCTCTAATTTCACATCTGTCGAACAATCAAAACTACTTCATTAAATTCTATCCAAGTGCCCAGTCTCAATACTTAAGAAAAAATTACAATGAATCATAAGACTTGAGTATTATGGGGATAGTTGGGATGAGACAAAATAATATTAGTATTACATGTGATTAGTAAATGTTCAGTATAAGAATAATTTATAATGCATATGTTCTTTTTACAAAAGTGTTGCAAACCAATCAATATATAAAGAGTTTCTTCAGGGGTAAGGGACCAAGATTTTGGAACAGTGAAGTGCAGTACCATGACTCTGGGCTAGGAAGACAGTTCACGTGTGTACTTCAGCAAGAAGCTGAAAGACTATGCAGATTGGAAAGTAGCTCCTAGTGAAATACTCTAAAAGGAGCAAACGGGAATAGAATTGTTCCAGGTCACTGGATTGGTGCTAAATGTAGTAGTCAAGCTCTAGAGAAATTAACATGCTGGAAATGGGAAAATTAGGCCAATTGACAGCCACAATGGACAAGCTCAACATGTAAAATATGGGCAGGCTTCATTAGAACACAGGTGGTAAGTAATTGCCTCTGGCAAACAATGTAATAGATTTCTAAATCTATACAAATACGAATCCTAATGTACTTTCTAGGGGGGCTCAGTATTAGATTTATGCTATTAAATAACACAGCCACTAGTCTCTTGTAGCTATTTATATGAAATTTAGGCTAATTAAAATTAAAATGCAATTCTGTATCTGCTCTAGACATTTTAAGTTCTTAACAGTCTCTTGTGGCTTTGACAACAATATTGTTCATCACAGATATAGACATTTCTATCAGTGAGGAAAGTTGAATTAGTGCTGTTTTAGATGAAACACCTTCACTCAATGTTGTATAGTCTAGGGCTATTGGATACAAAATTCGTGATTAAAAATAAAACTCATGCTAATAGAGACTGTAACCTATTTAGACCATAAGATCAATATAGATAAAGCAATAAAAGTTATGAATAACTACAAATATAGTTGTCCCTATTTTTAGGAAATGCTATCATAGTATATACAATTTTTCCTGTAAAATCCACCCCCTACAGAGCAAAGTAAAAGATAAAATAAAAGGACAGTTCTATCTATGCTGAAACTATACATTTTAAAACATATTAATATTGGCACCAAACAAGAACGAATTTTGTTATATTGTTTTGAATATTGTATTGAAAATTTTGTTATAAATATTGTTTATGTTCTTATCTTTTGATTGAATTAATCATACTTAGCTCAGGGCTGGCATATACAAACCAGAAATAAAATAATCTATGATGATGTTTAGGACATCATAACTTAAAATTTCACTTTTATTTAGGATGTAGAAACTCACAACTTACAACCTCTAATAATACCTGGAGAATAACCAAAAAGTTAAAACCAAATATAGCAAAGCAAAATAAAATCCCCACTATACAGAGGGTGCAAAAAAATGTATATGCTATTTAAGCAAGGAAAAAAAACCTATTTAAATTGTAATACTTAATATATAATAACAATCAAAGATAAACACAGTCATTGTTTATCCATTTCACTCTTGGTAGACATTTTGATTGTTTTTCATTTGGGGCTATTATTAATAAAACTATTATGAACAAACTAATGCATGTGTTTTATAGATATAAGTGCACAGATCAGTTGAACATATAGCTCAGAATGAAATTGCCAGACAAATGGGTATGTACATTTTGAATATTAGTAGATAGTGAAAAAGAAGTTTCCGAAGTGCTATGTCAATTTTTATATAATTTCCAATTTTTGTTATTAGTTTTGCTTTAATTTCAATCCTTCTGAAGATATTTGTTACATAATTATATTTAAAATTATAGCTTATATTTGTATATCTTTGATAACTAATGGTAATGAGAATCTCTAAGTGTTTATAGGTATTTCTGTATCTCCTTATCAGATTTCTTTTAAAATCCTTAGTCTATCATTTTTGTTTTAATGTATGGTATATATTCTGGAAAACCAGACTAAGTTGGATATTTGTATTACAAACAGCTTCACCTATTAAAGTGTAAAGGATAATACTTATGCCTTTATTTGTGATTTAGATGAATAGAAATTCTTAATTTTAAGGCAATCTACTTCAATAATAGTCTTATTGTGAGCATTTTGGATCATATTAAAATAATAGCTTTAAATTTAAAACATGATGCTTTTATTATATAAAAGCTTAATAGTATTTCAGGATGATAAGAATTTAAAAAAGAATCTTTACTTTTTTGTATTTGAAAATTTTGTTATAAATATTGTCTATGTTCTTATCTTTTGATTGAATTAATCATACTTAGCTCATTTTGGCTCATGAACACACATCTGTAAAGGATTCTTTCTTGTTTAGTTAATTAACTATATGATTTATTTCATCTTTCTACCCTGCATCCATCCTTCTCTCCATGGCCACCATGGCCCATGCTTTCATTTTTATATTTTTATAAAAAGGATATTATATCAAATGTATCTTTTTTAATCTTTAATGCATGGTTTTTCATTCACAATTTTTTATTGAGCACTATGTTAAAGAGGATTTTATTTTGATATGTGTACATCAAGCTTGTAGGTTCTAGTTGACATACAGTATTACATGACTTGAATTTATCAAATTTTATGTATCTGCTGTAACCAACAAATATACCAATCACTGCCAGCTCCTACCAATACAAATAAAACACTGCAGTACAAACATTTTATAAGATGGTCCTCACCCTAAATTTCTCTTTTAGACAGAGAGAAATACAACTAGGATCAGATTTCTTGGGAATACTCTATTTTAATTGCCTCAGTTGTACAGATTGCTTTCCAAAAATGGTTGTGCACATCCATACTATATCAGACTCTGAGGTTTGCTTAAACATTATCTTCCAATTACTGTCTTCGTATTATCCAACTTTCTATTTTTTTCCAATCAATTGGAAAAAAGCACTTCCTTTTATGTTTCTATGACAACTAATGATTTTAAGCATTTTTCCATATGCTTCTTAAATTCTTAGGCTTCTTTATTTGAAAATTTTCTTTTGCACATTTTGTCAATTTTCTGCTGAAGTTATATAATTCCTTCATATCAAGAAGAAATTACTTATACATATTATATAGGCACTTGATTGATTTTTGTATTACAACTGTGTTCTATCATGGTATCTGATAGGTATTAATTATTTTCATGTTGCCCTTCATTATAAACCCACACATACATTTACACACATATACATATCACGAAATAAGCCCACTCCCCAAGCTAGTTAGATGGCCATACAATCTTCAAATAAAGATTTTTTTTTTTCTGTATTCTCTCAATCCTTACAGATTTGCATCTTTTTTATTTGGCAGTATAGAGGGTTGCCATGAACTCTAGTATGATATTACCGGGTAATGATACTGAGTGTACAAAATGTCTCCATTAAGTATAATGCACTCTGTGGGTTTTTAGTATATAATCTTAATAAGAAATTCTATTTCTATTTGATAACAGTTCACATAAAATCATAATTATTTATTAATATGTATATATATAATTTAACATAGGCTTTATTTTCTGCATTATTTGAGACAATTACTAATATTTTTTGTAAGCTAACATCCTGGGTGTGACAGTCTGAATGTGCCCTCCCCAAATTTATATATTGGAACTTAATCCTCAACGTGATGTTATTCAAGAATGGGGCCTTTAGGAGGTGATTAGGTTATGAGAGTTCTGCCCTTATGAACAAGAGTAGTGTTATTATAAAAGAGAACTCAGAGAGCTAGCTAACTTCTACTAACATGTGAGTACACAATTAGAAAATACCATTTATAAGAAAAAGGGTCAGCCATAGAATCTTCTAGCACTTTGATTTTGTATTTCCCATCCTCTCGATTTACAAACAATAAATATCTGTTGTTTATAAATTACCTAGCCTAGGTATTTTGTTATAGCAGCACAAACAGACTAAGACACTGGGGGGGGGGGAGATTTGTCTTGATATATAAAATTTTATTTAACTGTGAGATTTAAATAGATCAGTAACATTTATTAAGAATTTTGCTTCTAAAATATGGTATTAGAATGGGGAGACTCTTTGGCATATATTTTGTCTGTGTGAAATTTAAGAGAATGAAAGAGTTTTCTTGATGTTCTTTCCTGTTTTGAAATAAGATTTCATTGACCTCTTAATCTAGCTAGGCAGTTTTTGTGCCTTCATATTTTGTAGTGCAAATTATCACATCCAAATCATTACAAACTTGGTTATTAATATCATTAATTAAAAGGATTTCAAAGAAAAATGTTGAGGCATCTATGAAAACAAGTTATAAAAAAAAAAAAATAGAGGATATATAAATACAACCTAAAAAATATGTCAAGCCCCAATTGACCAAACTGCAGAGACTAATGGATATTATAAATTTTACTTGGAGATTTCAACTTATGCTTTGCAGAACTTAATGTATCAAGATGAAAAGTATAATCAGAGAGACAAGAGACATGAATGACATCACCAGTGAAGCTGGATAAGGTATAATCCTATATTCAAAAACTGGATAATTTTTTCAAGTACACACTGAATATTTTACAAGAGAAATTCAAAAAGGCTTAATAACTTACAGTAAATACCATTAACAACCTATCATATAACAAAAATAAAAAATTATCTCAGTGGGTAACTAAAGAAATAATGCATATCTGGAAATAATATAACAAATTAATTAAAAATTCCTTCAAAACAAAATCATAATGAAAACCTAAAAGATAATAAAAACACTACAAAATAAATTTTGCCACAGCTCAAGTAATGCTTAGCTTATAATTTTTACCTCTAATAGCATTTATTGGGAAACAGAAAATATAAGATAAACTGAACCAATCAAACAATACACAGATTTGAAATCAAAAAAATAAAGATTCAAGAAAAATGGAAATGATGGCCATAGGATAAAAATGAATAGAGAGCAAACAATTACAACAAGGAAAGAGTGAACCTTTGATTTTAAATAAGCACACTACACATACAATAAACCTACTCAATAATAAAAGAGATACAGTGCTAAGGTGGCAGGAAGTGTATGGAAAGATAGCTGACCAGAGATGCCAGCTGCCAGAGCATCTCAGTAAGAAAGAAAAGTTTCAGATGATGGGAAATACAAACAAACAAACAAACAAACACGGGTAGAGTGTAATTCTGAGGGAAGGGTACCAGAGCCTTACTCCCTGGGAAGAAGTGGCACAGCAGAATAAGAAGGGGCAAGATAGCTACAGAGATCAAACGTTAAAAGGCTTGGACTCCAGTAAAAATGATGGGTGGAGCATTTTGCTTCTCCCACTTTCACGTCTCTGACAGTCAGTAGGCTCCCAAACTGCTGGAGTGGCTCTGTCCTCACAATCCCAAGAGCTTCTGTTGTGAGTGAACTTGGCTTTGTCTCATAGACAAAGCACCCAGCTCTCAGCACCTCTGGGACTCTGCCTGTCACAATGTACTCCAGCAGAGATGGCAGGTATCCTATTCTGCCTTTGTCCTCCTTAAGGGGCTTCAGCCCCTCAGTTTTCATCTTGTTTGTTCCAACACAGACATTTTCTAAGTCTAGCCTGGACTGTAGGAGACACAGGGGTTCAGTGGCTGCAGGGGACATTCATGTCCTCACAGCTGGGTCATTCTTGGTAGGCTGTTTCCTGGAGAGAGGGAAAGAGATGACCCAAGTGCTAGCTTCCCTCCATCCAGATTCTTTGCCTCCCCTTTCTCTCCCTCACCCATAACTGCTGAGAGAGAGAACTGAGCCTTCCAGCAAGGCTGCCACAGAGAGTGGGACTCTTAAATTTTTGCAGCAAACCTAGGGATTCTCAGATTGTGAGTTCCTTGCTCACTTGCCCTCCCTGGTGCTGCTTCCCTGGTGGTTCTTCAGATCAGGGTATGCCCTGAAGGGGATAATGTTGAATCTTCTTGAGCAGTGCATAGGCAACTTGACACCAACATGCTTCTCCCTGGCATTGTCAGGAATTGACCTTTGGGGCTGAGGGCACAGGCCAGTCATGCTGTGGGAGGGAAGCAAAGTAGTTCACATGGGCAGAACGGAGAGGAGAGTACAATGTGGTCCCAACTGCAGCATACTTACAGAGCACCCCTACCCCATAGGACAGCTATCCTCACTTCAAGTTGGGACCCTGGGTAGGGAAGCTCCATCCACAGCAAACATGGGGATGCTGGGAGCGTTTGAGCTACTGCCTGCTGGCATCCTCTGAAATGAAACCACAGAGAAGGGACGAGAAGAGAAGAGGAAATACCCTTTGCTGGCAAGCCAGATTATGAATCTCAGATAACCCCATGTCAACCTGAGATAGAAACCCTTATATGCTGATGGTGGGACTACAAACTAGTACAACCCCTATGGAAAAGAATATGGATATTTTTCAAAGAAGTAGAAGTAGACCTACCATTTGCCATCTTACTCAGAAGTTTGTGCTTATATTCTTCAGTGTTCTAATTAGAAAAGGATGCTGAATTTTATTGAATGGTTTTTCTGCATGTACTGAGAGGATCATATAGTCTTTGTTTTTGCTTTTGTTGATTTGGTGAATTACATTTATGGACTTGCATATGTTAAGTCACCCTTGCATCCCTGGGATGAAATCTTCTTGATTGCGATGTATGATTTTTATAATGATAAGCTATAACCTGGCATAGGTGGCACATTTCTTAATCCGATCGAAGCCATCTATGAGAAACTCACAGACAAAAGCCTACTTAATGGAGCAATGGAGTAAAACTGAAAGCTTTTCCACTTAGAACTGGACAGACAAGGTTGTCCTCTATCACCACTACTATTCAACCTTGTGCAGGAAGTTCTAGCCAATACATTCAGGCAAGAGAATTCCTTCCTATAAAGGGCATATAAATGGGGCTAGAGGAGGTCAAACTCTCACTTTTTACAGATGATGTCATTATATGAGTCTTGTCCCAAAGACTCAACCACAAGACTCCCGGAAGTGATCAAAAATATAGTAATGTCTTGGGATATAAAATCAATGTCCACAAATCAATAGCCTTTGTATATGCCAATAACAGCTGAGATGAGAAGGTAATAAAGGACCCAATTCCCTTCACAGTAACTTCAAAAACAAAAAAAGAAAGAAAGAAATACCTAGGAATATACCTAACAAAATAGGTGAATGACCTCTACAAAGAAAATTATGAACCCCTAAGAAAAGAAATATCAGAAGATATTATCAAATGGAAGAACATATCATGCTCAAGAGTGGGAATAACCAACATTATTAAAATGTCTATAGTACCCAAAGCAATCTATGGATTCAATGCAATCCCCATTAAAATGCCATCATCATACTTTGAATATTTGGAAAAAGTAATTCTTCATTTTATATGGAACAAGAAGAAACCTCGTATAGCCAAGGCAATTCTTAGTAATAAAAACAAAGCCAAGGGTATTATTCTACCAGACTTTTGGCTATACTACAAGGTCACAGTGATCAAAACAACATGGTATTGGCACAGAAATAGAGACACTGACGTTTGGAAACAAATAGAAAACAATGTGATGAACTAACTTCTTAGAGCCACCTGATCTTTGATAAACCAAACAAGAACATACACCGGGGAAAATAATTCTTATTCAAGAAATGGTACTGAGAGAACAGGATAAGCACATGTAAAAGACTGAAACTGAACACACACTTCTCACCACTTACAAAAATTGATTCAAGATGGATAAAAGATTTAAATCTAAGGCACAAAAAATAATCCTTGAAGAAAGTGGGGGAAAGCCACTTGAAGATATTGGCCTAAGGATACTTGGTGAAGAAGAATTCTATGGCAATGGCAACATTAACAAAAATAAACAAATGGAATTTAATTAAAATTAAAAGCTGCTGTACAGCTAAGGAACCAACAACCAAAGCAAACAGGCTACCTTCATAATGGGAAATGATATTTGCATATGATGAATCAGACAAAAGCTTGATATCTAGGATTTATAGGGAACTTAAAAGCCAACAACCCCATATATCACTGGACAAAAGAGATGAATAGACCTTCTCTAAAGAAGACAGACTAATAGCTAACATATAAAAAATATTCATGATCCCTAATCATCAGAGAAATGCAAATCAAAGCTACCCTGAGATATCACCTAACCCCAGTGAGAATGGCCCACATCACAGTCTCAAAACTGCAGATGCTGGCGTGGATGTGGAGAGGAGGGGAGTCCCACTGCCTGTGGGACTGCAAACTAATACAACCTTTTGGAGGGAAGTATAGAGAATCTCAGAGAACTCAAATTAGATCTCCCATTTGATACTGCAATTCCATACCAGGCATCTACCCAGAAGAAAAAAACATCAATTTTATCATAAGAACATTTGCACTAGACTTTTTATAGCAGCTCCATTTAAAATCACCAAAATATGGAAACAGCTTAAATGCCCAATTAACAAGCTGTGGAATATGTATGTATAGCAAGGAATACCATTGACCCACAAATTGATTAATAAATTATGGTACATGTATACCATGGAATACTATGCAGCCTTAAAAAAGATGGAGACTTATCACTTCTCGGCCTTTTGGCTAAGATCAAGTGTAGAAAGATGGAGACTTTACCTCTTTCATGTTTACATATTCTTAGCAAAGTATCTCAAGAGTGGAAGAAAAAGTATCAAATGTAGTCAGCCCTACTACGAAGCTAATTTATAGGTTTCATATGAAGGCTAAAACCCAATTATAGCACATAATATGGGGAAAGGGGCAAGGGAGGGGAGTGGGAAAGTTGGGGTGGAGGGAGTGTAATTGGTGGGGCCACACCTACGGTGCTTCTTAGAAGGGTATAGGCAAAACTTACTAAATGCAGAATACAAATATCTTTATACAATAACAAAGAAAATTCCCTGAAAGCTATGTTAAACAGTTTGATGAAAACATTTCAGATTGTATATGAAACCAGCACATTGTACCCCTTATTGCACTAATGTATGCAGCTATGATTTAATA